>VZSF01004098.1:587626-691532 GCA_013398295.1 Chionis minor | reverse complement strand
TCCACGGGCACCGCTCCTGCCCCGCGCCCGGCGTGGCGGAGCCGCTCGGCTGCAGGATGGGGAGCAGCGGGAGGGACCAGCCCGGCGGAGTCCTGCACTCGGGTTTTGTATTTTTTTCTTTATTTTGCGGGTTTTTTTTAGGCTTTTTTTCCCTTGGGTAGGCTGTGCGGCGAGAGAGGAAAGCCAGCATTACTCCGTTGGAGGGGAAAAAAAAGCAGACTGGCTGCCTTAAGTACCTGCTCGCACATCTCTGCTTGCGGAATTAATTTCCAGTGAAGTATAACTAACTAATTTTCGAGGTCAGCGGCTTAATTGCTAGGTGTGTTTTTATTGCACTTGATATATTTATCTTTATAGCTAACATACATCCCCTGTCCTTACCGGGACTGATTTTAGTCTTGGCATAAATGAAAACAAAGTGGTAAAAAATCGCCTCGATGCATAGTTACACATTTAAGGCGCACAAGGTTTTTCAACTCTTTGTAACGGTTGGGCTTGTATGTGCCCAATACACTGAAATAACTCGTTCATGTAATTGTAAGTCTGAATTATACATTTGCCTACTGGGCACACATGTTAAAGGAAAAACCTCCCTAATTATGGATCTTTCCGAGAGATTGGAAGGGTGACAAAGCCCTTTGTAATCTTTTTGGGTCAATTTTCATAAGCTCCAAAAGATCTCTTTGAGAAGGAAATTAAATTTCAGTGTGGAAAGGAGACAGGAAATTCAAGGATATAAAAAAGAAAGTCCCTATTCTACTTTGATCCTGTCCTCGGGAGTTCATTTACATTGGTGCTCCTCTAGCGACATAAATTCAGATGAAGAGTTGCCTTTAACTGGAGTCTTCCTGCCTCTTGCCAGTTCGGAAAAGACTCAATTAACAGCACACTCCTCCTGTATATTATTTACACGGTTTTAGCTGGAGGGGTGTCTCTGTGTGAAGCATCTGCTTGGAAATAGATGGATCGCTGTATCCACAGTGTCCCATGCCATCCATGCCAGCCAGTGCCTTCTGCAGATGATATGTTTACCCCTCCTCAATTTTTAAGGCTCCATCCAAAGCCGGCAGCGTTCTGCCCACTGTTTGTCATGCTTTGAAAGAGCTGCTTTTGCGGTAGAAGTTGGGGCTGGCCCTGGGTCCTCTTTCCTGCTTTTGGCAACGGCAGGATGGTTATCTGTGGGGCATGGCTGTGCTCGCGGTCCTTTCTGGGCTCATCTCGGAACCCGACGGTTTTTAATCCCTTTGAACACATGGTCAGGTGGTGGCCGGGAGTGGAGAAGGGAACGGCTGGATGCAAATAAAAAAAGGTGGATTTGTTTATCAATTAAAGGCACGTCTTTTCTTGATTATCCTGAAAACAACAAAAACCCCTGCATAGGTCTGTGGTGAACTTGGCACTCTGTACCTCCGCCAATTTCTCACTTCATTTGCTCTGTTTTGGTTCTGCTATAGAATAACATTTCAGCAGCAGCAGGTTTAAATCCTGTGCCACAACAAAGTCGCGCTCTACAGTCCTGCCAAACCAGCTTTAGAGCTACCACTAGATTTTTAAAGTACACTTCTGGTTACTATACATTTATTTTAGCTTTCTGCTAGCAGCATGTAATAGTATAGTCTCTGAAAGAGCAAAAAATGGAGAAAAAATCCAATTCCTTATTCTTTTGGCTCATGCACTTGGTGCACAGTCTGATTGCGCAGCAGAGACAGCAAGTTGCCCTGTTTGTATGAAATTTTCATACGTCCCGGTCTGAAAGTAACTTGCAGCCTTATTTGCAGTTTTTCTTCCAAACTTGATGATGTTAATAATGGTGATGGCATCTCAACTGAGGAAGGTAGCTTTTAAAACTGAACATCGTTATATATAAGGCTTTGTATCTGCTTATCAATTTGCTTTTCTGTTTATGTAAAACTAGGAGTAATTTGAGGGGAAATTGGGGTCGTGCAGATGGTGGTTCCATCTTTTGGGTTACAACAGCATCTTTTGTGCCCAGTGCATTGCAAATGCTGCTGTTAAAGGATACTAGTAATACGTTTTTATTAGAAGCTTCTTTTAGAAGTATTTTCAAAAGTGTGGTGGAGCAGAAATGTGCTTTTAAAAGCAAAGGAGTAAGAGGAAATCCAGCTCCATAGCATATTTCAAGTGTTGTTAATCTCACCACCTGGTGGAGATTTTCGTGGCACTGGCTGAGGGAAGTCTGAGTAAGGATATAGTTTTTTTGTCTTGTTTCAACACTGTCAGGCACTACATGTAGTTTCTTTAACTTTTTTCTTTCTCATAGCAGACAATTAATTTTCTATATCCTATATATTCTGTACTTCGCAGAAGGCAGCACAGTCTGCCATCGGTCTCTCTTTTGAAACACTCGTCTTTAGATAGATGAATCTGTGAAGTAGGAGATGAATTTCTTCCTGCCCTTGTCTTTCCTTTGCAATACACTTTTTTCTTTTTTTTTTCAAAGGCAATATGGTGCTGGCATAGAGCATCACGATAACCTGGGCAGCCAGAAGCTATTTGTTTTCACCTAGGAGCACTTCTTAAGTGGAAGAATTATTTTTAATAGCTAGCCCCTTTTACAAGATACTCTGATGAAACCTTTCGGTGCAAGCTCGGTTCGCTTTGTACTAATAATTTAGACATAAATATTGCTATAAAATATTTGCTTAACAGCTTGCAAGGAGAAGAGAAGCAGCTGTATTTTTGACCTCAGATTATTGGTATGGTTTAAAACGTGGGCATAAATTCCACGGAATAAGGCAAAGTGTCAGAGATACCTTTGCCCCTCTCTGAAGTATGTAATCCTGCTGAACTGGATCAAAGCCTGTCTGTCATGTTTACATTATGCCTAATAACTGCTAAATGAGAATCTAAGTCAGTCAGAGGTGTGCAAGAGCACACCTCAGAGTGGAATTACTTTAAACAGGGAGAAATTGTCCTTGTCCTATACAGAAGTTTCCTGAGAACTGTGACTGATGCAACACACCCAAACTTGCAAACAAATTGCTGTCGTAAATGTTTGTATTACTCTTAGTGCCCCAGTGCCCCTGTCAGCAGACAACAGACTATTGGAGGCATTGGCCAGCCTAGGAAGGTGCATCTAGAGCAGGTCCGCATCCCTCTCCGGGCTAGCCTGGTGTTTGAAGCTCAATTCAACTCATTGCCCAGTAGGTATCTGCTCTGTTTTGCCCAACTGGTATCTGCTCCAGGGAGCTGAGGATCACCTACCAGCCTTCAGGGATCTTTGCTTCTTAACCATAGTCACTTAATGTCATTTGAACTACCCTGAACTATCCGTCCCGGCCTTCTGGAGCTGGTCCAGAAATATCTGGGTCATACGGTGTCATATTTGAGACCCTAGGAAGGGGGCTTTCATGTCTAGAGCGTCTCCAGTGGCATCTGAAACCTGTGTTTGGCAATTGAATTGACCATGTGGGAACTAGATGTGCTTTCTGGGCACTAATCTTTAACTTACGACATAGATCACTTTATCAGCATAAATGGCCACTCTTTAGACGGTTAAGTTCATTGCAGAGGAGTTGTCTCTTACCTCATGTGGCTCCTTTTGTTCTGATAAGGGCTCTGGGCCACCCTTGCAGTCATTAACAGCAGCCACAGGGTAACTGTCATCACCCTTCTGGTCACCTTTCCCAGTCTTACTCCAACCTCCTCTTTCCACTGGCGCTGAGCACCACATGCTCTGCTCTAGAAGCAGCAAACTCAAGTCACTGTGTGGAAGATGTCCTATAAGACTTGGAAAAGCTCTTGTTAAGTCAGGGCTGCGCAACACCCACCACTGTGAAATAGCTGGGGGGGCCTTGGGGGACAGGGAGCTTTTTGAAAAGAAACTCTCAGTAACATCAGTAGAAGCTTCCTCTGAAGCATGAGTCAAGATTAGGGATGTCGTCAATTGTAAAGACTGTAGTAATTGTTAAAATGCAATTCTGGGGGGAAAGGAGGGAGGAAAGCAATTTGTTCCTGGCTCTGCTGGGCTTTGAAGTGCTCTCAATTAAGTTGCTTCATCTGGACTGACGTGTGTGTCCTTCCTCTGGGAGAAGACGACTTGTGCCCTGCGTACGAGACAACAAACCATTTGGGCAGAGGAGAAATCTGTAAACCTCAGAAAATGACAGCTGCTTCTGTCGGCCGATGGCTGGGTATCGCAGAGTGCAAAAGAGGCACAATGTAAATGGTTGGACCCTTCCTCTGGTGACAAATGTTTGAAGTGCAGCTTTCTTGCTCTGAGGACATCAACTCAATAGAGCCTTTGTTTTTTGTAGTGGCTTTTCCATTTCTATGAAAGTCCTTTCTCCCAGCAGTAGTTTTCAATGCAGGCTTAGCCCTCTGTAGCTTTCCACCCAAAGGGTTTGAGTGAAGGAGGAGGGACTGGCTGTGGTCAGAGCCACAGGGTCCAAGCATGACCTTCCCCACCTTCTTGGTGCCTGGCACAGGACTGCTGCTGGCATGGAGGTGACCATGCATACTCTGGGTATCCCTGAATCCCCCCTGAGCCAGAGCAGTCCTTATCCATCCCTTTGGAGGATTGTTCTGCAGAGCAAAAACTGGCACAGTGCAGCTGAGGTATTAAATTGGATACAATTTTAAAATGTCTCAGGACTAGATAATTGCTACTGACATTTTCCTAGAATCGGTAGATTCTTTGATTTTTTTTTTAATATATTTTTTTTTTTTTAGTTAGCTGTGGTATACCAACACAAAACAAAGGTTATTCCTTTTAAAGGACAGTACATTATTTCTGGAGTCTGGATCTTCAATCAATGACTTAATCTTACATATCTGAAATGCTGTGTGTGCTGACACATCACAGTGCTATACCAGCTCGACAAAGAAATCTAATTCTATCAAATCTGCCAGCTCAGTTAATAGGACCCTACCAGAGAAGCATAAGGTGTCACCTCCACTTTTTTTTAGGTAAGAGTCAGGTTCCCTATCTCCAGCTCAAATTAAATGAAAGCTATGTGTGGCCAGATTTGGCACTTTTTTTTTCTTTTTTTTTAAGGTACCTGTTTACATCCTGGTGTGCAAAAACCTCAGATAATATTGGAAGGTGTCATCTGAATAATTGGGTTGAAATATACTGGCTTGAGTCCTACCGAAAGCCCTTCTTTGGGGCTAGTCTTGAGAGATCTATGTTACATCATCCCGAGGCTTCTACAAATTCATATATAAAGAACAGTACAGAGCTACCTGCAACTTGAATCGGAGCTGACTTACGGTATGTGTCTCCTATGGCACCCTACAGAGCACTTGAAGCTGTCAGTTCGGGTGTGATTAGGGCATCCATGCCTATATCTTAAATTCCTTTAGATGGGTTATGGTGATGCCTTTTACACGACCTGCCCTTGGGCAGGTATACGGGCTGCAGCCTGCGTTAGTGCGGGGCTGCTAACGCTCTTGCTCCATGACTCTAATACTTTCTTTTACCAAATCTTGATTTAAATCAGTTTGTGCAGATGATGACTTGGATTTTTTTGCAACAAAACTGAGAAAAGTATTAGTTTACATTGAACTGAAGCAAACCTTAATTAAACAAAGGCAGGTCAAGATAATTTTGGTTTTGATCAAGTGAGGCATTCTTGCTTTTTGGTTTACTTAATCTTAATTCCAGGTCCATTTCAAACTCCCAGGTAGTCAAAATTGCTCATTTTGAAAGAGCCAAGAAGAAAGTTTGCCTTCAGAAATGTCAAACTGATTCCTCTGAATTTGATGTGACCTGTGTCGACACAGTTTATGTTGGCCAATGGCAATACTGATATTATACCTGAATTTGGGGTTTTGTTTCTTGTTGCTTTGAAACTATTTTTGTACTGAAGTTACTGTTCTTCAGAAGGTTCACCCAGGTTTTCTCTTTCAGGGGCAATTCTGTGCATCTCAAGTAAAGAAAGGATCTCTCCTGCTTCTCTGTCTGATGCTTATTAGAAGAATTAGAAATCTTTCTTCTTGATCCCTCTCTTCTCCTTCCCCCTCCCACATCCTCTTCTTTTCCCCTTCAGATAAAATTTGCTTTTGTTGAGAAGCAATGAGTGTATGATCAGGTCTCCTGTGTCTTCATTCTGTGTCTTACAAACAGCCCTGCTGTTTTTCCCAAACAGTTGGCTTAATTCTAGCCTAAAAATTCACCCTGGAAAACAAAAATGAACTTTTCCTTGCCCTGTACCCTGTTACCAAAAGTTCAGCGTCAAACTTCAAATGTTAACGCCAAAGGCTACCTAATATCTCCAGGTGGTCAAGCAGTAGCACTGGTGGAAACACAGAGCGGGTAGATACTAAGTTTGCAGACAGCACATGGAGGCAGGTGCGAATGGCATAACCTTTGCAATGAAGTTATGCAAGTTAATGATGAACTTATCTCATGCTCTGGTGATTATGCAGAAATGCCCACTCAGAAATGAAAAGAAAAATTGCATTAGCCCTTCTAAAAGGTTAGTAGTTAAACAAATTCTTACAAGACTTCTCTTGCTTAGGAAAGCAGTATTCAGATATAAACTAGCCCTTATGAAATATTATATGGAAATCAAAGTCCTCTTTTATGGTGCTAAGAGGAGGAAAACAGTTTGGAAGGGTAGTTCCTTCCCCTAGTTCCAACCCCCCTGCCACGGGCAAGGACACATCCTACTAGACCAGATTGCTCAAAGCCTCATCCAACCTGGCCTTGAAATGTCCTTCAGTCCTGCTGTTCTGGTACTCTTCTGTGGCTTTTGTCCCACTTTTGTATGTGTTCTTCCTCTCATCCATCCCGTTTCCACATCCACTCCTTGCTAGCGGAGAACAGATTATTTCCATGGTTCCCACCACTCCCCTTCCTCTGTCGTGCTTTGTTCTCTGCATGCCAAGGTCAGAGGGAACCAAGACATCAGGAGAGCAGGGAACACTTCAACTGGGGTCAAACATGTGGTGGTGAGAGGACACACTCGTGACTGAGGACCTGGAGTCAGCTTGGAGAGCTGAGCCTCATCGCATCTCAGCTCTCTGCTCCAGTCTTGCCAGCTGTAAATGACCGTCTTTCCACTTCCTGGAGGTTGAGCTCAGCCTGTAAAATGAGTGGAGACTCCAGGAAAAATACAAATGTTGCCCTTTTGACCGACGGATTGATTTTTGAATCAGGAAAGTAAAAGGAAATCTTGAAGCCCATGGACAGAAGAGCTTTAGGGGTGGAACGTTGGCTTTAGTGATTCACTGTCTGCCACTCCCTTGAGTAGTGCAGTCATCGAAGATGTGCAAAAGCGCTGATGATGCAACAAAAATCACCCATTTTTCTGCTTTATCTACTACAATGAGGTTATCACTGTGGTGCTGCAAGGATCATGCAATTTGGTGCTTTTTCCATGTGGTCCTTGGTGCGCTGCTTTTGCTTGCCTGGTTCCTGAGGTCTTACAGAGGAACATAAAGTGTCATTGACTTGCTGTGGCTGTCGCAGCAGATTTTCTGGGAATATTGCAAAAATATGCAAAACCAGATATGCAAAATTAAAAACTGCTTCTGGCCAGAAATGTATCGTGGTAGCAGGATGCGTGAAATAGCAGCAGCTACACAACTGTGATAAAACTGCGGGGACGCTGGAGCGTAGCTGTCCTGCCATCTCAAACGGCCACTTCATTAACTTGCTAGGGCAGGGAGATGTATGGGTAAACTGGGAGACAACCTAGTAAAGCAAACTCATTAAAAAACATACTGATTACAGACAAACTTTGCCCCAGGCTACCTGATGTGGTTTAGCACTAACCTGTAATTAGGACCAGGCAGCCGTTCACTCACTCCTCCCTCTTTAATAGAACAGTAATGGAAGAAAAGATAATAATAACAACAATGATAAAAGAATATACAAAATGACTGATGCAATACAATTGCTCACCAGCCGGTGATGAATTCCCCAGCATGTCTGATAGCAGATCCCTGCCCCTCTGCCAATCCTCACTGATATGCTGGGCACGACGTCTATGGTATGGAATATTCCTTTGGCCAGCTTGTCCTGCCTATGCTCTCTCGCAACTTCTATGGGAAGCTGAAGAAGTCCTTGACTTAATATAAGGATTACTTAGCAACAATAAAGCAATACATGTTATCAACATGATTCTCTTATGAAATCCAAAACACAGCCGCTACTAGGAAGAAAATGAACTCTGTCCCAGGCGAAACCAGGACACCACCAGATTAGGTTTGATAGGACATGCTTAACTATATACACAGTCATGTGCAATATTGAGGTGCTTTTTAGTCCCCTTGAGAAACAAAAAATATATCATTCACCTGTAGGATACGTGCACTGTAAAATATTTGAGGACACTGGAGAACTGTGATGCATATTTGAGACTGAGGAAAAATGGGGTGGTTTAAGTCTCTTACAAGTGGGAATTTCACTCAAGTTACAGGAAATAAATGTGATACAAATAGAGACACCTACTTCTATTTTATTTTTTTTAATGATCCTTTAAAATCATGGAAGTTTTCAGAAAAGAAAAGTAAATCAATATGTATATATATAGGTCCTCCAAGTGTTGCTGTGATTTGATATAATGCTCACCATTCAGACGGTTAAATTACACCAACAAGAGTTGGGTGTAAATGTCTAGTTAAGACACTGATTTGTGCCCTACATGGGCTTTTCCTCAAGCACTGTAGCTCTGGTGTGTAAAATGGCCAGTGCTTCAAACAAAAATAAGCCTCAAACACCTACATAAGTGGTTGTGAGGCCAAGGAAGGAAGAAGCAGGAGATGGATGCTGGCTGTTTTAAAAATACAAGGTTGTTGAAAAATACAAGGTCATACAGTAATTGTAGAAGTGGCTAAAACATTTGCCATCAGCAATGAAACAAAGGAGTTTAGAGTAAGTTGCCTCTCTGCAAGATGAGAGTCTCCTGTTGATGCTGAGCTGAGTGTAAATATTGGCAGAGGAGGTTGCTATGTAATTGCAATTCATTGTGGGATTTTTCTTAAAAGGTGAAAAACTGCAGGTTTGGATGGAGAAGAATCGATAGATTAGAATTGCTATCCCAGCTCGTTCGGAGGGGAAGGTCTCTGTTTCACAGAGCACCAGGAGAAGGGGCTGCTCGTTCCTTCCTCTGCTGCCATCTGACCCGCTGCTGGCGTAGGAGAGGGGCTTGTTTGTGCCAGCTAAAAGGAGGACACACACTTTACCTGTAAAAGCTCTGGATGAAGAAAGCTATTTAAAACTCAGATTTTACCAGATTAAGCCAAAAGTGCTCAATGCGTCACTGCCTCTATTGTTTCCTGGAGAAGAGCTTCCCCCACCTCAGTTTAGATAGTAGCTCTTTGTCCCCGTGGCTTAAAATATCCAAGTCCTGTCTGTAGGGACTGTCATCACACTAATTGACAAACAATCCAATGGAGTCTGCCCTATTTAAAGTTATTATTTTGGAAAAAGGACAGTTGTCCTATGGGAACGAGCCTGACCAAGTGTTAGATGTTAGTGCAGCAGAAAGCAATCCTCAGATCCTCCTCAGGCGAGCTGTCAGGGACCCACACGGCCAACTTTTCTTCTTTTGTGTGTGTGTGAATTCTTAAAGAAGCTTTGCTCAAAATGTCATTTCCCTGATTTATCTTACCACGTGCAAACTTAGTGGTTCTCTGTATTTTATAAAAAAACAACCCAATCCAGCACAGCTTCATTTTGAAAAATGGCATTTCATCAAGGTGTAACTCTCCCCTGAGGTTGTTCTCACAGCCGCTAACCACAGTTTTGGCATGACTCTGAATTTGGAAAAATAATACTACGAGTCTGGCTGTTGTCTGCCAGTAAAAAATTTATGCCCTTACTGTCTCCCTTGGAGATTTACTGGCTGTGGTAGATGTGGAATATGTCAGTTTATGTCCTCAGTGAGGAGCTTCTCATGGAACAGCCTGAAGGTGGAACAAGAGATCCAGAGGCAACTTGTGGCACTACCTATGGAGTTTCAGGCTGGCTTGGCAGAGGTGCACACACTGAGCGTGTGATTACCAGGGTGGTGTGTAACTGTCCCCATTCTCAGCAGAAACCAGCTGGCTTTGCAAGACAGGTCTTCCACAAGGTGAAACTTGGTGCTATTGAAACTGGTGCCGCCTGCTCCTGTGCTGCTGGCATCCTCCTCACTCAACTTGTGAAAGTGGCATTCTGCCATTGATGCTGGAGGGTCATGTTGAGGGTAAAACCAGGGAAGAGTAGTCATTTTGAAAAGCATCTCCTTCATAGTCCCTCAGCTCTACGAAGAGAACAGTTTTGAATTTTTCAAAGCCCGGATACCTTTTTTACTTTTGTATCTAATCAGGTTTCATTTGACAAGTGTAGCTCTTGGAGATGGAAATTCTGTTATTAGGGCACTGACACCTTGCTGAATATTAAAAACCCTTTTGCTTTTATAGCTGTCAGAATCAATCTTTCAGATCACCTCTTCCAGCTGCCACGCTCTCTTCTGAGCTGATTGCTCCGCCTGAGCAGGTATGTGGCAGCATTGCTTTGGCTGGCACCAACGGTATTGACTTCCAAGGGAATTAAGGTGCTTCCACATCTTGGACCAAATGCTGTGTTTTGTCTTTAATTTTCTCTTCCATCAGTAGCAAATGCTGCATGACGGTTTCACCTTTCTCCAAGAGAGAATAGGGTCGTGCACAGTAACCTTGAGTAAAGACTTGTCATATCTAATGAGCTCATTAGGGCTTGATCTGCTCATTACCTGGAGACTGTTGAAGGCAAGACCAAAATATCTCACGGAGACAGAGTGGGTAGCATGCTTTGCTCTGAGCCAGCACAGGGATGTTGCTCAGCACATGTGTTCGAATCAATTGCTGAAGCTATTGTCTGCTTAATGAGACTTACAAAGCTTGTGACTTCTCATAATCTTTAAAAAAAATGGCACTTGGATGAACAGGCTTATTGATAATGGTTTCCTTACCCAAAGCCAACAGGACTCTTCAATCTGTATGGCAGAGTACTTTTCGTAGAGCCATCTGTCATCACTGTCCAAGAGTCCAGTTGAAGGTAAATAAAGATAAAATTTTCCTTGTTACAAAGTTACCCTCCCCTTCCCAAAGGAAATTCTTTCATAGGTGTGACAGCTCTTGACAATCCACTTACAGCTCCTATTGAATTTCAACTTCCCGTCCAAAGTTGTTGGGACATGAGATTGTTATAAGACTTTTTTTTTTTTTTTTTTCCTCAAAGGCCACAGGGTAAGGAATCCTCGTCAACAATACATGGTGAAAGATTTCAAACCTGATGTGTGATCTTTGAGACATGCAGCAGGGGCCTGTAGAGTGACTTGGGTGTTGGGAGAGTTAAAATCCAGGGTTTTTTTCGGGACGTGCAGAACAAAGCAACACAGGTGGTACACAGAATTAAAGGTGTCCTTCAGTCTGCTCAGTAGGCTATTTTGGGAGACATAAATGATGTAAACGTTGTGGCACAGAGACTAAACTACTCCACATCAAATAAGAGTAATATTTTTGCAGGCTCAGTGGATAACTTCATAGCTCCCCATCACTTGTGAGGTTTGCATCTTGATCTAAATAGGATGGAGGCATATCTTGGTCTTTTTCACCAGAATCCTCTAGGTGCACACTCAAACTGGTATGGTGGCAGGGATGTACCACAAGCACGACGAATGGCAAAAGCTGTATCCTTTTGGTATAATTGCACAGTGATGCGCAGTTTCATCAAAGTGATGACTTGGTTTTTCATCTCACCTAAAAATAAGCGAGGTACTCACTGGCATGTTTGCCTTTTTATTGCCTGACCCTTCAAGGGGGACGGTGATAGGGGAAGAAGACGAGCTGACTTTCAGATGACATTGCATTCATCTATAACCATGCTGGAGTTCCTGTTAAGATGCTTCCTAAGGATGTTACACGCATCTGGAAAATGCTCTGCTATGTTTTCCTTTGATATAGACCCAGAACCAGAGACAGATGCTGTGAATCAAAGCAATTAAATGTGTTGGTTTCCTGTAAAAGATGGTTACTGTAGTTCATTCCATGGTTCAAGGCTCAGGAGGGATCTTTAAACACAACTTTGTTCTGCCTATGTAATTTGAAGGGTTTTTTTTTTGTTTGGGTTGGTTTTGGGGTTTTTTGCATTTTCAGATTTTTTTTAATTTTTTTTTTTTTTTTAAATGCCAAGGCTTATTTATTAACTTTGTGGACAAAAGTATTTTGCAATTACAAACATCTTCTGTTGGGTGTTACCAGCAGCTCTCCCTTAGCTCCTCAGCTTAGAGTGCTTTAGACAGAACGGCAGAGGGACATGCTGAAGGAGAATTGCTTTGTAC
Organism: Chionis minor; assembly: GCA_013398295.1. Classification (NCBI taxonomy): domain Eukaryota; kingdom Metazoa; phylum Chordata; class Aves; order Charadriiformes; family Chionidae; genus Chionis; species Chionis minor. The sequence continues at coordinate 679,257 of VZSF01004098.1, read as the reverse complement.
TTAGCAGAATTAGAATAAGCCCAGCAAGCACATGGTTTGTGCTTAATTCCAAGAGCCTGAATCTGATCTCGCTCCTACTAATCTCTAAAGGGATTATTCCTGATTTACACCATGCTGAATGAAATCAGAATCCAGCCCTGAAAGCCTATTTGTACTTCAGACATTGTCTCAAGGCAGCTGGCCTGCAAATATGAAAAAGCAGCTTGGCTTCCCACAGGTTAATTGTTTAAAATTGTCAAGTTAAGTGGACTATAGCTTGTTTAGCAGGGTTTACTTTAAACTAAAGACTCTTTATCCAGGAAACTGTATTGCAAAAACTCAGGCTAGAATCCATTTACCTCTATTGGACTAATAGGAGATGGTAGGTAATCAGGGGACTCTCTTTGGTACAACACAGTGCTCTTTATTTGCATAATACTTTTCGTCTGAGTGTATTAAACAACTACTGCATTGCAATTCTGGCAGCTGTTCAGCCAGACAAGTCTCTTTAATGACCTGCAGTGACTCTAGTTGCTAGTGGTGGAGTAAAAATAAGCTAGTACACTAGGTCTCTGCTCACGAGTGGCATCTGCAAGGAAAGGTCTGCAACCTAGGACAGGGTGAAGCTGTTAGCTGAAAATACTAGGGTTTCTGGAATAAAGGCTGTGGCTTACCCTATCTGCTGTGAAGAAAATGTATCTTTATTAGCACAAGTTCAGCTAGTGTTCCCTGAGACAAGTGCCAGGGGCAAACGGATAGTTTTAGGATGGGAAAGCACAGGTTGCTTTTAGATTGCTATGGCCAGCTCCTTCACAGCCCCAAATTGCTATATTTTCGGTTTACATTTTGATTGTGTACATGATCATTTTTAAGGCTGTGTTTATAACATACCTGTCTGTATGTGGTAAAAGGAAAGTGGAATACACCGTTTCATAGGGCTGCTCTAAAGGAAACTAGTATGTTACTATATACCTGTGTATATTCTCAAATGAACAAGTCACATTTGTCATTGCTGCAAAGCGCAATTTTGCTGTAGCAGCACACTTGCGCTGTGTTTGAACTACCTAAATGCAGACATATAGTATCAGGGATCAAGATGGCCTCATGTGATGGCTGGCCTTATTTATTCCCTTTGAAAATTTTGTTCTTGAATTCTGTTGTCAGCTTTGATTTCCCCACAACTGTCTCTTTGCCATGACCATTTGAGACGCTTCAAGCTTTAAACTACAGGAGTGCTATACAGCAATCAGGGTTGTTAATATCTATAAACACTAAAAGCATGGGGGACATGAGTGACTGAATCAAATGTCTTAATTACTGTCTTTGGGAAGAGATGGTAAATGGCTGTCTCAGCAGACCAGCAGGGTATATTCGCAAAGGGAAATGACAAGGCACATACAAGACTCTTTAGATGACCATGGAGGGCCCTGTGTTTATAGACCATAGGATACGTAAAGCCCAATGAAAAAACACTGAATTCGGGCACGGTTGTCCAAAATAGACAGTGCCGGAAGATTTTACTCACACTGATTCAGTTATCCCATACAAACATCTGCTTCTGCTGTGGAGCTGGGCCACCTTTTCCTGGTTGAAAGCGTGTCTACGACGTTAAATATAAATTTGACACGCACAGCCCCTTTGACTGGATAATACCCCTAATTTTCTTTACAATGAGTGAGGAAGTCTGCTACTTCATCAAAGGCATAATTTAGCTTCATTGCTAGTTGCTCCAAGTTGTTAGTCATGACTAATATAAGCCCTGCCTGTCTATCAGCAGAGGCTGGAGGAGCTAAGGACTGTATTCCTGGAGAAGAGACTTCATTGATTCAAACTGAAGTAGCTGTTGAGTGATGCATTGAGGGGTTTGCATTAAGTATAAAAACCTGGTTGGCTTTGTATAAGGAACCCAGAAAATCATGCAGTAAACTCTCAGTATTTTTCTCTGTTTTCCACAAAAAACACATTAGCATCATAATCTCTGCAGATCCATGCCTCTCTACTTTTATATATTCGTTATCAATGATCTGGACGAGGGGATTGAGTGGACTCTCAGTAAGTTTGCAGACAACACCAAGTTGGGTGGGAGTGTTGATCTGCTTGAGAGTAGGAAGACTCTACAGAGGGATCCGGACAGGCTGGATTGATGGGCCAAGGCCAATGGTGTGAGGTTCAACAAGGCCAAGTCCTGCACTTGGGTCACAACAACCCCATGCAGCGCTACAGGCTTGGGGAAGTGTGGCTGGAAAGCTGCCTGGTGGAAAAGGACCCAGGGGTCCTGGATGAGAGCTGATTATGAGCCAGCAGTGTGCCCAGGTGGCCAAGAAGGCGAGCACCATCCTGGTCTGTATCAGGAATAGTGTGGTGAGCAGGACTAGGGAGGTGATAACCCCCCTGTACTTGGCACTGGTGAGGCCCTACCTCGAATCCTGTGTTCAGTTTTGGGCCCTTCACTACAAGAAAGACACTGAGGTGCTGGAGCAAATCTAGAGAAGGGCAACGAAGCTGGTGAATGGTCTAGAGAAGAAATCTGGTGAGAAGTTGCTGAGGGAACTGTGGTTGTTTGGTCTGGAGAAAAGGAAGCTGAGGGGAGACCTTATCGTTCTTTACAACTGTCTGAAAGGAGGTTGTAGTGAGATGGGGGTCGGACTCTAAGAAGAGTAACAAGCCATAGGACAAGCTGGAACTGCCTTAAGTTGCACCAGGGAAAGCTTATATTGGGTATTAGGAAAAATTTCTTCACCAAAAAGTTGTCAAGCATTCAAACAGGCTGTCCAGGGCAATGGTGGAGTCACCATCCCTGGAGGTATTTAAAAGAGGTGTAGATGTAGTGCTGAGGGTGCTGAGGGACATGGTTTAGTGGTGGACTGGGCAGTGTTAAGTTAACAATTGGACGCAATAATTCTAAGGATCTTTTCCAGTCTAAATGAATCTGTGATTCTATGATTCACCTGAAATAAACCAGAATAAATGGCACAGCCACATAAGCAATTTATGATTCAGTGGGGGAATGAGACCTCCTTGGTTAACTCCGCACCACTTGGAAAAGTTCTGCCCTCCTGCATCCTCTTCTGCAGCAACGTGTGCATCAACTTCTGTCTGCTTCTTTGAAAAGGAGCATTGCCAGCACTTCCTTTGGAGCTTTTGCCATTTGATTGAATCACATTGCTCTAAAAATTCTCTCAATCTGTATCCCCACTGTAGGGTAAGAGACATTTTTTCCCTATTCATCTCTGCTCTCGGCTGATCCCAGTAAAGCTGTTTCCACAGCAGATGTAGAGGTGGAGAAACTTCCAAATACACCATGTGCCAGATACAAATTATATTGCCTTACCAAACTGGTTAATGTTGTTTATCTGACAATTCTGCAATGTAGGAAAATCTTCATATTATTGGCCAAGCACTTCATCATTTTCTGGTATTTCTAAAATGGATGCCAGCACTTGGAAATATTGAGTAATTTTTAATTGAAGGGATATGATCAGTAGGTGATTAGTTTGTGAAGTGCCTTGGATGTATGCTGTGTTGTAGAGACAAGCCATCTGGAGCGAGCCTGTGGTTTAGCTTCTGTAATGAGAACCCATGGACTGCGGTGCCAAAATGCCCAGCTTTATTACGTAGATGAAGATCTTGAGTAATTCAATTCATTTTCACAGATCTAAATGAACTAAAATGGGAACATATTTTGGCCCAAAGTTTTAGTTTCGTGCTCTGAAGTATTAAGCCAGGATCATTAATGCATCTTCCAGTATCCTTAATATAACCAGCCACTGCAAAACAGCCTATTAAGTTCCTTCCTCTGCCTGCAGCTTTTACCAAATTCACTGTGGCCAGAATTTCACTCCAATTTGCCTGGATGAGCAGTGAGGCTCCCATATTTGCTTCTTCTGTTTGCTGCTCCTCTAAGCTGCAAGCATAGTTCTTTGCCCCTCATCTTGGGGGTAGGCTGGTAGGGTAGAAGAATCACGGAATGATAGAGTAATTTGGTCTGGGAGGGACCTTTAAAGGTCATCTAGTCCAACCCCCTGCCATGAGCAGGGACATCCTCAACTAGATCAGGTTGCTCAGATCCCCATCCAACCTGTCCTTGAATGTTTCCAGGGATGGGGCATCTACCACCTCTCTGGGCAACCTGTTGTGGTCTTACTGACTCACAGCTGGGGTTACTGGGCAGAAGAGTCCCATCATAAAATCATCTTAGTTACAAAACCCGTAGCTTGCATTGCTGCAGGGTACCTGGGTGGTACTGTTACTGTGTACCTGAAGCAATAGTGTCTGTGCTGCCAGTTTGGTGGCTGCTGGAATTAATTACTCTAAAATGAAGATTGATTTGCAGTATCACACCAAAATTAATCCTCCCTCTTTCTGAAATTATCATTACACGGTCTTTTTGCTGAAGTCCGATCAATCATGGTGATCTACAGTGTTAAAACTCGAATCCAAAGTGCTGCCCTGGATCCGGTGTATCTAGGGATGTAGGAAGGAGTGAGGGTGGTTGGAGGGAGTGACTGGAAGCAGCTTAAAGAAAAAAAATCCTTGAGAAGGCTTTGATCTGAAGTTGGATATCTGTGCACCAAGGAGGGAGTGTAGTTTTAGGAGAAGGGCACAGTCTGTGTGTAAGTAGATGTATTCTATTTGATGTGCCGAGATCAAGGTGTCGCAGCCTTTAACTGCTCATCTGGTTGTCTTATCTTACATTTTCCCTCTTAATTTTTCCTGTGTGCTTAGGAATATTTTTTCCCTCTTGTTCTGTGAGACATTCTTATGCAAAACCAAATCTTCTGCAACTCCAGCAAGCTGTTAGTAGCACAGGAGCAAAGAGGTGCTGGAGTTTTGGCTTTGCATAAAAATGCATCACTTATTTTACTTTTTTTTATTTTTTTTTATTTTTTTTTCTCCCCAAGCTTGTTATTAAGTGAACAGTACTTTAATGAAGCATTTCATGGAGGAAAAAAAAAAGCCACTGCTATGTCCTACAGATTGTTCCCAGATCCCTGAAGGAAAGATTATTTACAGATTAAAAAACTTATTCTTTCCTGTGTCATTGCAAAGCAAATAATGAGTAGGACTTGAAAAGCTCCGGTATCTCCTGGTTTGGAGTACCAGCCCCTCTCAGAACACCAAAAAACCGTGCCAGCACTTTTTCATGGTACCAGATGACTAATTTTCACAGCAGATTCTCCCCCAATTTAATGCTGCTAATGACTGCGTGAACAAGACCTAAAACATAAGCCCAAGTTTAAAATCTCAGCTTCAGCATTTGAACTTGAACAAGTCTGTGCGGGAAGGGTCTGTTGGGAAGGGAAGCACCAGTTTAAAACTGTCAAGTTTTCCGGTTTTTATTGCCATTTCCCCAAAGCCACGCGATCCACAGCAGACCTAAGAATAAATTGCAGGAATCAGGTTCTTGCTGTGAGCACGGACAAGTGGTGTGCCCTGAACGCTGGCACGTGACAAACAAGCCAGCGGTCTCTCTCTTAGCAAGAGGTGAGTCACTTGGGTAATTCCTTTTTTAAACAGCAGAACTGGATTCGTGCTTCAAGCAGCCTCAGATAGCCAAAGAGGAATAAATTTCAGGTTAAAACCTTGCGTTCCGTGTCATTACCTTCTTCTCCTCCTTTTTTCCGCTGCAGTGACAATGTGTCAGTGGATAACAACAGGAAGGGGAACTATGCCACATGTGGGAATAATAAAAACTAGCAAGGTCTGCGTTGTGAGGTCCCAAACTACAACAAGAAAAATGGGAGCACCTCGCTTGCCTTCTAATATGCAGGAAAGAAAAATAGAGGCAGGTTCATATGGAGCATTTGGGCAAACTGAGCACAGATTTCCCCTACACAAGGTACCTCTTGGAGCAGGTGAGGATATATATATAGAGAGAGAGAGGGAACTACCCATCCTTGATCAAGGGAAACCACTTCTGGCTGACTGAAGGCTGTTATTTATTAACTATTCAGACTGTGTCTGTTGTACATTCTGCTGATAGGAGCTTGGATCACTGGCCTCCCAACTACACTTTCCAACAACATCTGGTAATGCGTGTCCCCTCTACCTGCAGTGCTGCTGTAGCCCCTGCTTCGACAGCATGGGTGTCAGTGACAATATTGATCTGAGTTTATTCTTATCTACTGTATAATCATCGGCTGACCGCAGGTGACCTACAATTTCAGGGAAACAAGCTAACATTTACTTTATCTTTGTTCCAACTAAAGTCTGCGATACAATCTCTGATTCCAGCCTTTGAAGGGATCCTGTTCCTAGAGATTAGGTAAATAGAGACTCTGCTCTTTTTTAAAGTGAGCAAAAAGGGGTAGACTTTGGATAGGACACTGGATTGAAGACAGGGTTTCATTTCTATCTCTGCTGTAGAAGAGCTGGGAACTCCGCTTTGGTGTGGTTTTGCCGGCTATAGACTATAACTGCTACTTCGTACCTCTTTCGGAGCTTGTCTGGTTTTAATTAATATTTCTTTCCTATCCCTTTTTTAAATGTGCTATCACACTCCAAAGTTTTGGAACTGGGCTGGGTGAGTCTGAGCATTATACTGAAGTATTGACAAACCTTAGGCATCCACTGTTAAAGAGTTGAAATGCAGATGGCTTATTCCATGGGGTAGTCACAGATGCCAAAAGTTTAAAGTAATGAAGACATATGGGGAACCTTTGAATTTGCAGTATAAGGAGCCTTCGGTAGCATAAATAAAACTATGAGCTCTTTTTTGCACTCTTTAAGGGTTCTCCATATCCCATGTTGTGCAAACATAACTGATGAGATGCTAAAATGTGCCAGAATAATATTCCTAGAGCCTCTACTGTTGTGGATGGGGAAAGGAGAATTTAATGCTTACTTAATCCTAAATATACCTATTTATAAAATAAAACTGCTTCCTTTTGCTGGAGAGGTAGTTTATGATACCTGAGCTCTCAATATATGAGGGTCTTAACTAAATGGTTTTAGTTTTGTAAGCTGCAAGCGTGTAACCCTTAATATGCTAGATAAAAAGAATGAATGTGGCTCATTTACTGTGAGGGTGGTGAGGCACTGAAACAGGCTGTGCAGAGAAGTTGTCAATGTCCCCTCCCTGGAAGTTTTCAAGGCCAGGCTGGATGGGTCTTTGAGCAACCTAGTCTAGTGGCCCATGGCATGGGGTGTGAAACTAGATGATCTTTAAGGTCTTTAAGCTCTCTTCCAGATAGGTAGTAAGCATGGTTGCAAATGAGAGCATGTAGTTGGCAGTGTGTTGAGACTAGGTGTCCCTCAGCAGGATTTGGTGTCCCTGCTTGGCAAAGAGGTAGCATATCCTTGGGGAGGGTGTCAAAGTAGGGCGCTGCTGGCTGCCTGCCCGTGAAAGCAGAGGTGAAATCCAACCATGATGACCCTTGAGCAGTAAAGGGTGAATGGGTATGGGAATGAATCAGCCCAGGTGCACGGTACTGCCTCGTGGGATCGTGGTTTGGTGGGCTGCCAGGCTCAGACTAGCTGCACAATCTAGTTCAAGCAGAAAATCTTGGTGGGTGGAGAAATTACTGCTACTTAGGCAACCCCGTAATCCCAGGTTCTGTATGGACTTCAACTACTCTGGTACCTACTCAGAGACATTATTCTTATACTTCACTCGAGATGCAGTGATGGAGAGTGGAGGGAGCCACTGTCACAACACTTGTCTTTTCTTCTTTATAAGGATGAAACCTGGAACAGTGTTATCTCTATTTCCTCTTGATCACAGCACCGGGAAGGGGATTGGAGAGTAACGATTCTACCCCTGTCAGGGAAGGTGATTTTGGGTTCACAGGGCTTTCCTATCTGTGGCAGCTCCAGTACATTTTGTTCCCAGACATGTCTTTATTCTTTATTTTGTGGCTTTTCAGGTGAGGAAGAGCTGAGAGTGCTGTCCTCCTGGATAGGACACCCAGGAGGGCAGGACACGCAGGATGAAAATAGGTGTGGGGAAGCCATGAAGCAAAGTCAGTGCTCAGAGAAGCTGAGAAAACAAACAGCTAGAAAAAAACCCTGGTTTCTGGGACTCATTTCCTTAGGAAGTACAACAGGGAGCAAAAACATGTGGATGACTAAGATATGAAGGAAAACCATGCTTGTGTTTGGCGACAAGCCCTACCCTTCGCCGCTGAGGGTAGGGCTTGGTTTCCATGTCTCTCTCCAGGTCTAACACATGCGCAGCTCTCATGGGCAAGACTCCTGCTCTATCTGCCCTCCCTCAGTGCTGCTGACTGACAGAGCGATTGGCAGAATCAATACTGGGAATAATACGCTGCTGCGACCTCGTAATTTAGAAATCGCCTTGCAGAAAGAAGCAAGTTCTCCAGCGTCACCAAGGGAATAGGAGCTTCATTTTCTTTTAAGAATACTCTGTTTCTTTTAATTGGGAGAAAACTGATGGACTTATGAAACGAAAGGGAGTACATGGAGGACAGGCATGGAGAGAGGGGAAGCAGTTCATGCTCCTTCTGGAGCAGAGAGCATTTTCCTGTGCTGGGACTTTGCTTAGAGTGCAGGAGATGAGCATGAGACGCATTTGACCAAGTACCAGCATCTGCAATGCATGTGCTGCTGTCAGAGCTGGTTGTCTGTCCTCAGGTCACAAAGACAAATAGGTAGTTTAACATGTGACTGCTTTTGTTTTAGAGGAAACATCTGAAAAATAGGCTCTGGAGATGAGACTTTGTCCCTATTGGCAGTTAAAGAAACCTTGACGATTTGCTCAGGTGTTGAGGTGTAATATTAGATCAGATGGGTCCTGTCCCAACATAGGCAGGAGCAAGATCCCGTTAGACTCTTTGCTAAGGTTGCGAATGCCATAGGGTAGAGGCTGGGGCATCTAAACCAAGGGAGGTAATGCTGGTTTTGTGGTTTTCTTCTTCTGTGGAGAATTGAAGCTCTAAGGCTGTGTCTGTCAGGTGAGCTGATGGGAGGCTTTCAGAGCCCAAACAGCATTGAACTGTCTGCACCTTACTGAAAGTCGGTATGTGCATGCCTGCTTCTTTTATGCCATTAAAAATTAAAAATTTAGGTGTTATCTATTGAAACTTTGAGCACATAAGTTTTGTAGATAAGCCTGTAAGAGATGGAGAAGCTTCTTTACAGCCCTAATTCACAACATCTTCTTCTCTTTCTGTAGGGAGGAAAAAAATATCACTGACCTGATTAACTCAGGGGTGCTCTGCAGACCCCAGGAACCAGACTTTTTCATAAAAGCTTACTATATATAAAGAAAGAGTCAAAATCCAAATAATCAATTATGTTAAGATGCACTGCTTTGCTGAAAACTAACCCGGACAGTGCCTTCCCACTGCGTGACCCTCCTTGTACCCTCTCATAGATGAGAGGTCCAGACTCACCTGATACCAGGCACCCACACATGCAATGAATGAAGCCTTTTCTAAAGTGTCTGTTTTCCGCATGAGAAAACAACTTCCTCAAGTATTTAATAGTTGGCTGTGTCCACTGCTTGAAAGGATGCTGAGAGCCCTCTGCCACAGGGCAAGTATTAGCATTTTTTTTCTTAAATGAAAGAATAGCAACATTTAAGTTCCAGTGAGGCGTTGCTGTTTTCTCAAAGTCTAATTGACACTGCAACTTGCCACTGCACTGCAGTTCTGAGTGAGCTAGGAAAGTAGGGTTTCTGATATGCCAGATATTGCATCTTGTGCTTTGGACTGTTTTGTTGTCTCCAAAAGGTTGAGGAAGTGATGCCTTTTCCTGTCTTGAGGAGCTTTTCACAACTTTCTGGTGGTCTTCTGAAGCACCAGTTGCTGTTGATAAATGAAACGTGGTTAGCAGGTTGGGTGGGTATCTGCTCCTCTATTCCACTCTTGTGAGACACCACCTGGAATATGGCATTCAGCATAAGAAGGACATGGACCTGTTGGAGTGGGTCCAGAGGAGGGCCACGAAGATGATCAGAGAGTTAGAGGCCCTCTGCTATGAGGACAGGCTGAGAGAGTTGGGGTTGTTCAGCCTGGAGAAGAGAAGGCTCCAGGGACACCTTATATCAACCTTCCAGTATTTGAAGGGGGCTGACAAGAAAGCTGGGGAAGGACTTTTTACAAGGGCATGTAGTGACAGGATGCGGTATAATGGCTTCAAACTGGAAAAGGGGAGATTTAGAATAGATCTCAGGAAGACATCACTGAGGGTGATGAGGGTTTCACTCTGAGGGTGGTGAGACACTGGAACAGGTTGCCCAGAGAAGCTGTGGATGCCCCATCCCTGGAAGTGTTCAAGGCCAGGTTGGATGGGGCTTTGAGCAACGTGGTCTAGTGGGAAGTGTCCTTGCCCACGGCAGGGGGGGTTGGACCTAGATGATCATTAAGGTCCCTTCGAGCCCAAACCATTCTATGATTCTGTGACAGTCTGGGGATGGAATTTCTCCTGCACAAATGTCTGATCAGTTGTAATTTCTGTGGCAATTTCCCTTTGCTCACATTGTCCAGAGCTTTTTTTCAGTAGGATGGCTGTATGGTGGGTGTAAGTCACCACTGCTATTATAACAGGTTTGCCTTTAATTTGATAGCCCCATTGCTCTTACATGTGTTCACTGTCATTGTTTTTATTGGCTTTTCTCAGGAAGGGATAGGGGATGCAGAAGTGAAATTTCTTTGGTAGAAAAACATCATTTCTACGCTTTGGTAATAAATATGTAAAAACATAAAGCTAAAAATATTGGTCATTCTGTAGAGAAGTAAAAGGACCACTGCCTTGCAAATGCAGCTGTGAGATGTGAAAACATGATTCTCATTCAGAAGATTTTAGATTGTAATTCTGCATCACACCTCTGCCACCTGGCACTCTGCTCTGTGTCTCTCTGCATGTTCGGCTCATAATATTTTGAGTATTTGTGACTAGCTGGATAGCTATAGCCTTCGATATGATGTGCGCTAAGATCTTCTGAGACAATGAAATACTTGGAGGCAAGTAAGGATGTTGCTAAAGAGCACATGATGTAACTGGAAAGTCTGACCACAGAAAGGCCAAATGTCTGCTAGAGGCACTATTTGTTTAATTACCTAATTTTAGACATTTAAGGAACTATGTGAAAAAAACCAACAAAAAACCCCAAACCAAAACAACTGAGTTGTGGGCAGTTCTTTTGAGATCTAAAATGACAGTGACGGATGATCCTTAGACTGTCAAAATACAGATTCTTCCAGAAAAACAAACAGGCAAACAAACAAACTTCTACTATCTGCCATTTTATCAGGCTGGGGTTTTTTTTGTTTGTTTGTTTTTTGTTTTTTTTTTTTTAAATTTTGCTAGCTTTTAAATGAAATTCAGTGGCATTCCAGGTTGTTGGGAATGCTGCCTCTGCTTCACAGTGATGCTTTCTTTATTTGCTTTGAACCTTCCATGAGTACTTGGTTTCGCAGCGTCCCTCAAATGACTTATCTGCCCACATGCGGTTTTGCACTGGGATGGCTCTTTGGTGTTCTTGCCGCTGCTGTTTCTCCGGGCCGGACCTCAGGGAGTGACAACTCCCCAGTACAAAGCACTTGCCCTTTAGTTCTGTGTTTGCATTGCCACATTCCAATTTTATTTTGCCTTTTTTCCCCTCTCACCTGCTGCTTCTGACCGTGCTGAACCTGTGTCCTGATATGTGTCTTATGCTACCTTCATGCAGAGGAAACATCTGGCTGTTCCCCTGCTGTACGGGGCATTCTTTCAGCGGATTATCTCTGTTTTGTTCTGCTTCGTTCTGGCACAAAGCCCTGAAAAAGTCATTTGACTAACCCAAGCTCTCTGCAGATCCAGATCACCCGTCTCTCGCCGCTCTTGAGATGCAAGTGATTCCTGCTGTGTCCACCTGNTCTGCCATTTTATCAGGCTGGGGTTTTTTTTGTTTGTTTGTTTTTTGTTTTTTTTTTTTTAAATTTTGCTAGCTTTTAAATGAAATTCAGTGGCATTCCAGGTTGTTGGGAATGCTGCCTCTGCTTCACAGTGATGCTTTCTTTATTTGCTTTGAACCTTCCATGAGTACTTGGTTTCGCAGCGTCCCTCAAATGACTTATCTGCCCACATGCGGTTTTGCACTGGGATGGCTCTTTGGTGTTCTTGCCGCTGCTGTTTCTCCGGGCCGGACCTCAGGGAGTGACAACTCCCCAGTACAAAGCACTTGCCCTTTAGTTCTGTGTTTGCATTGCCACATTCCAATTTTATTTTGCCTTTTTTCCCCTCTCACCTGCTGCTTCTGACCGTGCTGAACCTGTGTCCTGATATGTGTCTTATGCTACCTTCATGCAGAGGAAACATCTGGCTGTTCCCCTGCTGTACGGGGCATTCTTTCAGCGGATTATCTCTGTTTTGTTCTGCTTCGTTCTGGCACAAAGCCCTGAAAAAGTCATTTGACTAACCCAAGCTCTCTGCAGATCCAGATCACCCGTCTCTCGCCGCTCTTGAGATGCAAGTGATTCCTGCTGTGTCCACCTGCACGGAGCTGGCTGTCTTGGGGACGTGGGCATTTGTCAGGTTTGATTTTCCCTCTTCTCATTGCTTCATCAGCCATATCCCCTAGAACAGTAACTGCAGGCTGCTAGGAGAAGGTGAATCAAAATATGCTTAAATTCAGGAAGTGAAATTCGGGATGGGGGTGGGATTTTTAAACAACCACTTTAATTATTTGCATTGCGGGGGTTGGTTTTCTCCCAAGACTCTGCATTTGTAGGTTTTCCATTGAGAGAAAAAAGAAGTCAGCTTCAGTTTTGCAAGTGTAAGAGAAAACAAGTGTTTGTGGCTTCCTTTGGATTTTACACCGGGTTTTTTTTTTTTTTTTTTCCCATTTGGTGCAACTGCTCTGCACAAGCTTGGCAGATACTCAGCCCTCTGTGCTTTCTTTTGTTGAGTCAACAATAAATCCAGCCAGATGAGAACAGCTTAATGGTCTATAGTAATCATCTTGCCAAAATCCTGACTAAAATATCCTCATCCCTCCAACCTGTGTAGCTCCTGGGTTTGCCTCCTTTCATCCCGAAGTGGACATCCTTTGTGTGCATGGTGGGGTATTGGAGGGTCATTGTTATGCCTTGCTATGTGTTCAAGCCCAGGTTGGATGGAGCTTTGAGCAACATGATCAAGTGGAAGGTGTCCCTGCCCATGGCGCGGGGGATGGAGCTAGATGATCTTTCAAGTTTCTTTCAACCCAAACCATTCTGTGATTCGATGATTCTATGTCATGAGTAGGGCAGGGAATGTCAGTGCAGCATGAAGTGGCCGAGATCACTGGGGTGCCCACACCTCTGGTGAAGCACTTACCTAACATGGTCCATTTAGGAAAATCAGGAGAGCGTTCAATTGAGATGTAGTACCTTTTCCCAAAAAACAATTCTACTCGGTTCCCCACAAATGGGTTTCAATTTAGCATTAGAGTTACAGGTTTCAGTCTTGTGGATTGTTGTTGTGTTGATGAGATTAATGATACCATCATGGTTATCTTAATGGTGTTTCAACAAAACACTCCCTTTTTCGGTCGGGTAGGAATGTGAGAATCTATTCCTTCACGTTTTAAGTCATTTTCTAACTTTCCTATTAGCAGGAGAAACTTTGAGGTGTGATTCCCAGTGCTGAGACCAGGAAGTCTATTCAAAGAATGTGAAACCTCATGATTTCTGAGGCCTGACAGAAAGGTATTTCATGGTTGGGGCTGCTGCCATGCACCAAACCCCTCAGAATATGCCTGGAAGGAACAAAAGCCTGTGAGAGACATTCTTATTCATTACTCTGTGCACACACACATTATAAAGCTTAGTGTTTGCTTGAAGCCTGGGTGATAGGGACTCCATTTACACTGCGTTTGGCTCTTAATTATTACGATAATTTATTATACTTCATCTCTAAAAGGTAGATTAAGTCCAAGCATGACAAAACCTCCTATTGGGTTGCTGTTGAGATCTGCCCAATAAAACCAACATTAGGTTTGTTTGAATGTTTTTGAAGCAAAGTTCTTATTTACCTATTACCAAGACATGCAATTACTTAAAGACATTATTTTTCTGCTCAACGATGAAATAAGCCCCAGAGTCGTATCACCGGGGTCACCTGGATACCTGCAAATGAGGTCTCCCAGCTTAGCAGCGGTTTGCTAATTACTGCTGATACAGTACCCTGTAAGCAGCAATCATTAGCAAGAAGCTGTTTGACTGCTGGCAGTTCCCAGCCTGGATGCACAGCGCACTGGTGGCTGTGCTGTTCTCAGCATTACGGAAATCCTGAAGTAAGTGATAACCCTGCTGTCAGCATGGGCGGGCGTAAGCAGAGCGGACATCCTGACAGAGGCCAGGCAGGGCTGTTTAGTTCACCGCGCAATCGGTTTGAGCTGCAAGAATTTCTTTTCCCATTTGGGGGCCCCTGGGCTTGACTTTCAAAACCGTATTCTGAGCTTTTTGTCGCAGCCAAAAGAAAATCAGCTCGCTTGCTCCTGCTGAAACTCTTCCAGCGCTGCAAAGGTGTAAAAAGAAATCAGGTTCTGGCTCACGCCTTAAATTTAATTTTTTGCGTTTGCCAGATAGGCTCTTTTGGTCGCCTCTGCTCCCCATGTAGGCTGTGCCTGTGCAGGGAAGATCCCATGGCATTAGCGCATGCTGCCGAATGCAGATCCGCTCCTTGTGTGTGGCTGCTCTCGCTGCCTACAACTCTTTCAGCTCACTTTGTGTGAGATGCCTCTGTTCCAAGTGAGTAAACCACAGATGCGACTTCCTGCATGATTACCAACTTTTAAGGAAAGCTTATGGCTCCCTACAAGGTCTCCTCCTCCGCTCCCACTGTGCTGCTGCTTTTCTGAAGGCAAATTAAACAGATCTATTCCTATCTGACTGAAGCCATTGAGTTACTTAAACAGATTGACCTGACTTAGGCTTATCAATTTCTTTAATGAGGTATCCTCTGCAACTTCTGCTTGGCTTTTCGCCATCTTTCTCATTAAAAAAGTTTATTTTGGGATCTCTTTGTTCCAGGTGGAGTCATTGCCAGCCACTTGGCTTAGTATATGCCTGACCCTTAGCCCCTAATAATGCTTTAATTTTCATTTTTAAACCTAGCAAATGCACTGAAAAATTACCTTCCGTATAAATACATGATTTGGAAAGCATTTAATTCTGCCTGAGGAGCAGCAGTGGAGGGGGTGCTTCTTACCTCTGGCTCCATGGAAATAATCCTCCAGAACAGAGTTTCAAGATTAAGGTGCTGTTTCTTGCTGCCCGGGTGAGATGCTTTCTCATGATCGCCTTTTAAAATGACAGCAGTGACAGATTCTTCCCAGGCTGGAGGATAACCACCTCCCACTGCAGCTTCTTTAACAAGTCGAACCTTCAGGATCAAATGGTGGGTATCTGTGAAGGGCTTACCCAAAGAGTAGGAAAAAAATTGTTAGCAATGCATGGAGAAACTGGTGTTTCTCTGGGATGAGTATCCACCAAAAAGGCTGAATTAATCCAGATTTACTCTGACAAAACCGTGCTCTGCCCTGGAATGTCTCTCCATGGCCCTGTCTTTCTTGATGCCAATGGTCCATCTCCTAAAGCTATTAAATTGACTAATGTTAGGGAATTGTTTGGGTTTATTTCTTTCAGCCACTAAGTATTATTTGTATATCACACATCAGTCATGGCCAGATCCTCCACAGAACTTGTATGTGCATGAAGGCCTTTTTGAAGGCCTTATTCAAGGCTACAAGGAGTCTACTTTTCTTGTGCTCCAGATCCTTCACCTTGAAGCTTCACCCAAAGTACCAAGATCTTCCCCCCCCTCAAATAGAAAACCCAACAAGCAGTACTAACTGTTTTCTTCTGGGGCACAGATTATTAATCCTGCAGGTGAGATACAGTGGTTGAATTCTCTCCAGGTGGAAGAGGAGACTTAACCTGCTTGTCCTACCTCAGCAGAGCACTCAGTGGTGGGAAGGGAGGATGTCCCTCAGTCTCCTTCTCAACAAAACTAATGCTTGTGGCTGACTTTTCTGCAAAAGCCCATCTTGTCCACGTGTTTTGGGCACAACACATGCAATGTAGAGACGCCAAGGAAGCACAGGCAGAGAAACGCCTGATTTTTGGGTGCCTGTTGTGTGCAGCCATGAAATAGATGGCAAATACTCACTCCTGCCAAGATGCAATGTGTAGGGATGTCACTCCAGGTACCTCTGGGAACATTATTACTGTACCTACTACTGCTGCTACTACTACTGCTACTGCTGCTACTGCTACTACTGCTACTACTACTACTATTAATATTGCTACATTTTTTTCTTTAAGACAAAGTCTCTGCAGAATTTAGGTGCTAATGCGGGGAGAGGGCTGCAAACTGGAAGGGGTTAGATGTGCAAGTTTGCACTCAGGCATTCCTTTTAGGTTCTTATTGTCTCTCTGACCCATTCCCAGAGCAGAGTCTATCAGAACTGACCAGGTTTAGCAGGGACCAGTTTTGCCTTCATCTTTGACGTGCTTCATATACCCTTTTAGTGGAAGCAAGAGCCCTTCTCCAGTGACTTACCAGTTTGCTCATTTATCCTGGTAGAAATAAAGCCAATTTAAAACAAAGTTGCTGCAGAAGAAAAGCCTTCTGCTCTGGTAAATAAACCACCTCTGCTTTTGCCCCTCCTGCTTCAGACAGCCAGTCTCGGTGCTGACAGTATGTTCATCTCAAATGCATGGTTAGAAGCACTGGGCAGGGAAACCCAAGATAAATCTTGCATAAGAGATGCCTTCTATATACAGACACATCTTATTCCCAGGCAGAGAGAGGAGGAGGAGGAGTGTGTGTGGCGCTCGACCTGGGGAACAGAACAGGATGCGGGGAAGCAGTGGCAATCCCACAGCACTAGCGGGGACACTGCATTACAGATCCCAGCGGAGCGCTCCAACCTCCTGGCTGCGGAGACGAGATTGCTCTTGTATGTCACAGAATTTATTACCAACTGCTATTGGATTTTTATAGACCTGATTCAGCAGAGCATTTGCATCTACATTATTTAAGTGAGTGGGAAACCCACTCTGTCTTTATAAAGTTAGATGTGCCGCTTAAGTGTCTTGCTGAGCTGGGATTAATTTAGAGAAAATAAATAGCTGCTTCCTGGCTCGGAGAGCAAGCAGTCCAGGGCCAGCGTTTGCAACCTGATTAGATTTAAGATGTTTCAGTTCTGAGTGCCTGACTTGAGATACCTCAACACACAAGTTTATGAAAAAAATACAAGCACCCGTGAGAAAAGCAGAGCCTTAACTGCATTGAACCTCACTCAGCAGCCCAAACACTCATTTACAGAGTGTTTTCCAAAGCGTGTGGTCCAAACAGTTGGATAATGAATGTAAAGCTGTCCAGAGGGCCGTGTATATTGGATTTGCAGACAGTGTTATTGAGTTGTGGTCAAACCAACCACAGATAGACCTGTGCAGACTCAAGTAATCGGGCAGCAGTCTGCGTGTGAGCCACAGGAGCTTGGAGAAGGTGTTTCTTGTGTCTTTGTGTGTGCCCGGTGGGCCTGACCCTGTGTTCCCCTGCTGGGCTCTGAGAGATCACCCAGTAAAATCAAAAAGCTTTTTGAGTGAATAAGGAGTTCAGAGCGTATCACTGTGGATTTTAGTTCCTTCCATTCATTTTCCTTTGATTATCAGCACAACACTTTATTTTTGCACAGTGTAATATTTTATTAAAGGCACATTTGTAGCTAATAACATTTATGAAGAGGCAGCTTTGACTGAAACTGCATCTGAATGTCACTTAAATAATGAATGGAAATGCCATATATTCATTAAAATTTGAACAATGATAACTGTATGTCTGTTAGAGTCCTCTTTTTGATGGATATGGCCAGCAGCCATTAAAATACAGTGGGAATTCTTGTTCACAGACTCACAATGGCTGATAATAACACTCTTGATAAGTATTTGCAGCTCAAGACACTGAATTTACAAAAGGGATTCATCGCAGCTAACAGCAGCTCTGAAGATTGAAATGTTACCATCATTCAGCTCTACTTTTTCTTTTCTTTTTTTTTAAGCCTCATATGTATAAAGAAAGGATTCCGCTTCCCTATCAGTCTGTACAGTCTGTTTTCTGCTGGCCCCTATGAGAAGCTACTCACTTTTTGGATTCAAAATATTAACCAGTATCCCCAGCTGGTACAAACTGGTCCCAGAACCACAGTGGGAGAGGTGGAGGCCCATGCGATGCACCGTCCGTAGGTTTTTCTGCCCCTCTTCCTTTCACAACAAATCATGCGTAGACAGGAGAAAAGACAGCATGAAACATCAGGATGTTGTTTCCAATGACTTGGCACCTGATTTCCCACCACTGTGACTAACATGATCCTTAATATAAATAAAGCCATCCAACAGATCTGTAAAACACGCCCATCCTCGCTCTTGAGGACAAGGCAGTGTTTACCACCTTGTCCCAGACACGTTCTCTCTGCACAGATAGAGCATTTGCCATTACTTGTGAACCTCTAATTACTCCTGACCCTCTCAACCTATAACATAGCACTGGTTTAAAGAAAAAAAAAACAACCTACTTTTCATCCTATTTTTAACCTAGAGAGTTTGTAGAATTCAGAAATGGAAGTGACCTACTGGGTCGTCGAGTCCATTTTCTACACCCCGCTGCTCTTTTTTCCAAACCTTCGTGTTTCTGGGCTTTTTAACATTTACAGATGCATTGCTGCTGCCGCTGTTTCTCCAGCTCACTGATGTGTGGATGTCACTTGGCTCTAACAAGGAGACTCACATGGCACTTTGAAGCTGGAGGAAAATATGGAAAAATCCTCTTAATAGCATCTAACCCAGAAAGTGACTTTGCTTAGCTTACAGTAAATATGAGGTACTTAAAAAAAAAGCCAAAACATTAACCAGAGTCTTGTAACTCTTTGCTTAGACCTACAAAGGTGACCCAGCAGAGGCAGTGTAGTACAGTGGCTGAGTGACAGATTTATATTCTTCATTTTGACCTTGAAAAAGTCACTTAATAGAGCTTTTCTTGTCCATCCTTGCCCATTGTGCAGGGCAAGGTTTATCTGAGCGAAAAGTGCTTATTAAGCATCACTAGAATATCTACTGTGCCAGGACCCTAAGCTTTATCTCTCAAGCCTGGTCAAATAAAAAATGATAAGTTGGTCTTCTGAAGAAATAGATCTTTGAAAGAATCTTGTAAGATTGGGGTTTTGACTGGCCCAAAGCCCTGGAGCTCTTAAGGATTTGGAAAGCTCTTTGAGTTTAGTTTTTCTTCTGTCATCAAGGATATAGTCTGTTGACTTCGCTGATTCTGTCCCCCATCCCTGTGTTCAGTTCCGATCTGGCAGCGGGAGCTGTAAGGCTCACATCCTCGTGCATTAAACAGGATGCAGTGCCTAATTATTATCTTGATTAAATTTTGTGATTAAGTGGTCTGTAATTGTCTGTAGGCTCAGACTTTCCAAGATATTACTCAGAGCTGCATTGACTGATCATCTGGTCAGGGTTGAGGTGGCACTGCGCTGATTAAATCTTACTTTAAGGGGAAATGGCACACATCTCTGTGTGCGCCTGAGCTCTGTGGAATTTTGTTATATATCTCATCTCTGAGCAGTATGCAAAAGTCTATGAAGCGCAAGGCTGGCTAGGTAATAAATGTCAAGAAATTATCTATAGAGAGATGTATGTGTAAAATATATTAATGACTGCTTGTTTAATTTCAGAAGACAGAAAAATAGCAGATTCCTGATAAATTTCCAAAGTATGTACAAAACCGAAGAAAATAAATATCTGAGAGCAACATAACTTCCCCTTGATGACTAAAGCTATGGCATTTTTAAAGCAAGGGAAGAAACAATTTTAGAGGTGATTAAATTGAAATCTCTGTCTTTCCCTGTCCTCTCAGAATAAATCATCTATGCGTTTGAAATTTTACTCCTTTAATACATTATGGCATATTAATTATTACTTATTAATAATAATAATAGTAACAATAATGGTGATGGTGATGCCACAATGCTGCTTTCAACAAAGAAACGGCAAACTGGAAATCAAATGTTTTTTCAAGCTCGGTGCAACTTGGGCTTTAAAACTTGAATATCACCCAGCAATAACAGCGTGGAGATGAGATCCACTTGGATAAAAAGTACAGAGCAATGCAACTTGACAGGCTGAGTCCTAAAGGGCAGCAGTCTTGGATCCAATAGTCTCTCTCGTTTTGAATAATTGCTGTGCAACATGGAATCAAGCATTTATTGCTGAGTACAGGCACATTTGCTCTCCCTGCTGACCCTCCATAAGCAAATGTGCAATACGATTTTATTACCAGGAGTGCATTTCACACAAAATGTTTGCTTTACAGAATTAAATAAACCCGGACAAAAGACAGTCAATACTATTGTTTTGCCTTTGTGCATTTAAATGCTGTCTCCTAGACGGTTCAATAGCAAGCCAAGAAAGAGAAAGGTTCTTTCTAAATAATTCACACAGAGAAATTCACCTTTGAGGAAAAGCTCACTGGAGCACCAAAATCAAGGGGTTACTTCTCTGTAGACAAAACATTCAAGCTATTGCCTTCATCTCAGCAGACAATTGCGATTGATGGCTAGGGGGAATTAGGTTGACTGGAGAAATCTTAGCCAAAAAAATTAGTTTCCAAACTGGAACGGCCGCGCAGTGGCGAAGCTTTGATTTTCCTGCCAATGCAGCATTTGAAGAGCAAAACCATATTTGTGGCTGTGGTGGAAAGAGCTTCTGGGAGATATTTGAACCCGCGCCACGAATTTATGAACTAGAAACATTTTTCAGTGTGCGGGAAAAGGACATCTCGGAGCAGCACTTGCCTGGGGAGGGGCTGTGACCAGCCTTGCCTTTGGGCAGAGCCTGCCATGCGACTAGTATCTCTTCAGTGCAATTGAAAATAAAGGCATCTGGTGCCTGGCTTGTCATGATGACAGCACATTGCACATTTGTGGAGGGATATTAGGAGCCACTTAAAGTGCCAACTAGTGCCTTATTTGTTGTGGTAATGTGTTCCTGCAGTGTTGACTTTCCCTTGCTAGGACAAAACTAGATTAAGCAGAGTCAGAAAGGTTAATGGGTTTGGCTCTTTTCTTTCTACAAGGGTTATGAGCACAAGAGGGGCTAAGGCATCCCAAGGCATGGAGCAGGGGCTTTGTTATCATCTTCGGAAAACCTGAGAACTCCACTCAGAGATACAGATCCAGCACAACATCCTAAACTCTAAAACCTTACAATCGCTCGTGTTCTCCCCCCCAGCACGACACTTTGTACAATGATAAGGTTAAGTCAAAGGGAAGCACTATAAAATACATATTGGATGTGATTGATAGCACTGCATGGAAGCAAGAGTAAATTCTGAAATGCTGATTTATCATCCCAAGCCCAGCAATTGGGCTTTTTATGAGACTTGAACCAAGGAATATAAACACTGGATGACAGGCACAATGAGACTGGCCATTCAGACTATACCACCAGTCTGTCTAGTTATTGAAAGCCAGCACAGAACCGCAGAGACAAGCCCTCAAAACATTGCAGAAAGTCCTCAGGCTGTTGCAGATCTTTCAGTGGTTCGGGGATGAGATGTCCTGGGGCCCAAACCCAATCAGGATATGCTGGGGAGCTCATGCTCTGCCGGGTACAGGATCAGGTCTCCAGTTCCAGTGGGCAAAACCGGCACAGGGTGCAGGATGATAACCATCGTGGACCATTTTCTGAGAGTCTAACCCCAGGTTTGGAGCAACAGGTTTTGTCCTGAGCAAATAAAGGTGCGAGATGTGTCATCTGTGCGAGTGAGTGATCTGGCAGAGGAATCCTCTCTACCAAAATTTTCTTTGTAATGATTTGTGAGATAAATAAACTGCAAGCATCACACACAGCCAAATTAAATGGAAGCTACAGCAAACCTGGTCAAGGAGACTATAACAAGGGGACTTTCAAGTTAAAGAGACTTTCTCTTTCAAAAGGTTGGGTAATTGGTGAACCAGACTTTTGAGATGGAATTTTTGGCAAGTGAGTTTGATCTGAAGAAATTCTCTCATTCACTTAAAAGCTCCTGCATCTTGCCAACTCAGTAATGTGCTGCTGGGACAGGTAGAAAGGTCTGCTTTCCAAAAATAAGCAGATATTATGCAATAAGCTTAGTTATGTTAATAACTAAAAGACGGATGTACTATTTATTATCTGCTTTCAAATCCAAGTAGGTAGTCATACTGATGATTACTGGGTTTTTTTGTGTGTGTATGTGTGTGTCATAAAGGGAAATGTGTGGGAAAGGGCAAAACACAGCATTTAGCACTCGACTTTTGATTCTACTTTGCAGCTTGATAATTGATGGAAGATCCTGGCACACGTTGCTAGAAGCTTTTCTGTTGGCTTTGTATTTTGAACACAGTCTGACAAGCCATGTCAGAAGTCCTTCACAGAACCCTTGCTCTAGCTAAAGTAGGATCCTTCTGGCAGGACCTGTTTCTGGAGTTCTCGTTGAAGTGAATGGAGTAGACCTGGATGGAAAGCACTCATCTTCATTCTGTTACTTTGTTGTCCTGATTCAGTTGATTATAAGAGTTGTCCTACATGTGATGTCCATTGTAGTAAACAGGAGCAATCTTAAAATTCATCTTAAATTTTTGAAAAAGGGACTTTGGATAAGACAGCTGGTGGAAATCATTTGGAAGACCCAGCTGGCTTTAAGTGAACTTGGAGCACGCTCAAAATACACTGACAAGTCCAGCAGTGAAAAAAATCTCTGTGTTTGTTGTCAGCTGATGTATCCTTGCCCTGCACGCTGGGTTATTCACACTGCCTCTCCTTAGGCTCTTAATTTTGATGTCTACATTCGGAGCTCAGTAAACGAGAAGGCGTGACTCCCCACATTGCCAATGGAGGGAGCAAGCCCCTGCGCCACGGTCGCTCAGCAGAATTCAACTTCGAAATTATGAGTGTGAGTTGAATGTGTGAGATTGAGGTGTGGGTCCCAGTGCCAGGCTGGAGCTGCATGTCCTAGCTCTTGTCCTGGCTGTTGGTGGGAGGCGACCCAAGAGCTTATGCACCTCCCTTCACCTGCTCCATCATTTCTAGGTGACTTATATTCCCTTTTGCAGGGGCACCACTGTCTGCATAAGGAACCTGCAGGTAATACCACACTGAGCACCAGATTCACATCTCTGAAACCTTAGTGACCTAACAGGGGTTGTGCAAATGTGAGTAGATGCACATGGCTTCCTTGCCCCAGAGAAAGGCAGCTCATAAACTTTGGATTCTTATGCCTACATGGAGATATGCAGCTAGAAAATATACATATAAACACCTTGAGCTGTTAATATGCCCATATCACACTCAAAAATGTTCTTGAATAGGGTGTGGTTGGCCATAGCATGGTGTCTCCTAGATGGAGGTGGAGGCAGCAGACAACTGCACTGGCCGCTGCTGGGGCTCAGCTCCGGCAGTCGGGACCCAGCCTGGGACCCTGTGGCTCCTTTGCAGGCATTGCCGCAGGTGACTGAATTGCAGCCAGTGGGGCAGCTGGCAACGGTCTCCCTGTCTGCAGTTTAATTTGTCCCATAAAGTGTTTCAAATGCTTTTTTTTCTTTCTCTCTCTCGCCTTGCTTTCTAGCAGATGGCGTTGAAGGACTTTTACCTTTTTTCCCTCAGTCTTTTTTAGGCTCTCCCTGCCTCTCGCCATGTCACGGGTGATGCCGCTGCCAGCTGACCACTGACTCCTACGCCACCAAACATTTTTTCTTGTCCAGAAACGGATCAAGGCTGCCTAATAACCCCCTCCGCCTGCCACAGTGGCTGCTCCATGCTTCTGCTGGAGGCATCAGGGACAGGGCCCATAAAGACCCTGGGAGCAGCAATTCCTGCCTCTCCGCTCAGCTCCCACTATGCTGCCTTTTCCAAGCAGCGCCGCATTCTGGGCTAAAGCACCGAAGCAAAAGGCAGCTGAAGCGGCGCAGTGTTACCCTCTTCGGAGACCGGCTGCTCTCACCTGGCATCTTGCAGCTAATCATATTGACAGGAGCCATTGTTTATTTTCCTTCGTCCTTGTCTTCCTTGTTTTATGGTAAATTAGAGCAGGCAGGCAAGCCATCCATCAGCCTATAAGTGCTGCGGAGTATTTTGGCTTTGTGCTAAATAATTGTGCATTTTATTGCTATTTACACATTCATTTTCCCAGGCAATAAAATGCAAACTGCGGTTCCCAATACTTTTTATATTTTGTATCTGTGTCGTGGCAGCCGCACAGGCTTCAGCAGCAACATGCAGCCTGCTGCCATAAATTCACTCTCTTATTTTAGTAGTTCTAACATTTATTTATAATTAATGTCAGGGACCTCGTGCAGTAATACCAATTATTGATTAATTTTTTTTTTTAAGAAAAATAAATTACTTTTTTTCTTACTACTGCCATAGCAACACAATCAAGTTGCAGGGGCTAATCTTGTCCAGAAGAGCAGAAGAAAAGGCTCTTAAAAACTGTCTTTGTGGTAAAGTTATAAAAAGCAGCATGTGACCCCTTAACTCTAGCGTTCATATAGATGGGGATTGTTGCATGGGGGGGTGGTGCAGTAATTCAAATTAACAGCTCTGTTGGTGTCAGCGAAGACGATTGGGAATGGGAAAGCTCTGCAGCAGGAGCTGTTGTAATCAATGCAAAATGAGCGCCTTTGGAAGAGGCAAAAGTGTTTAATGTCCCAACGCAGCTGGGGACGACAGGCTCTCTGGTGGATCCTGAAACTCCTGTTATTAACGACCGAGGAGTGACCGCTGTGACTGCAGGTTGTGCACTGCTGGCAGTGCCGATGGGATGCAGCACTCCCTGTAAGATGAACATAAATGGAATACAGCTTGAGTCACCACAAATGCATGCACAAGGTTGTGAATTGGACCAAAGAAGCTTAAAATACATTTTCATACTTTGAATCTCCAATTACCTTCTTGGCGTTAAGATAGCTAGCCATGCATTTGCAAATTGCCCTTATCCGAGGTAGACCTTGCCTGGCTTGTGCTTCTTTTTCAGTCCAACTGTGGCCCATTATGCCAGAAAGTTTGCTGAGGGCAGCATCAGACTTGGCAAAGAGCCATGGGAACAGCAGCCAACTCCATCTTAAACTAATTTTTGCCCCTGCCAGGGATGGCTGCCTAACAAGTGCTCGGAGGACCCAGGCTGAAATACGGCCCCGGAAAAGCTGCGGGTTGGAGGTGTGAAAGGGGCCGCAGAGGGCAAAGTAACATTTCTGCTCCTGCTCCTGCTTCCTGCTCCTAATGATTTACCTTCGAAACGCTGAGCACCAGTGGGAAAGGGAAGGAGCAGAGTCAGAAGCAGAGTTGGGAGCTGGGGATGGATGTTGCATTTCTGCCTCAAGTCCTCTAAGGGTGAGAATTAAGATGAATGCCCACAGGCTCGCTCTCTCTTTC
The DNA here is from genome assembly GCA_013398295.1 of Chionis minor. Lineage (NCBI taxonomy): Eukaryota > Metazoa > Chordata > Aves > Charadriiformes > Chionidae > Chionis > Chionis minor. Next base: position 653,899 of record VZSF01004098.1, on the reverse strand, counting down.
CCCATCACTAAAACAGAGCTGGCAGCAGCCTGCCTTGTGCACGGCCGTATTTGCAGGGATCAAGGAAAAAGAGGCTGGTGGTGAAGAGCTGTCATGGGCGTTGAATAACCAGCTTGTTATGTGCCACCTTCCCCTCCCAAGGTTTGGCCCCAGGTTAATCCTCCCACAACAAACCGCCCTTGGTGGGTCAGGAAATGAAAAGAGAGATGATAAATCCTTTTTTTGTGACACCTTTCCAATGCGCTTCAAAACCGGTAACGAAACCCTGTCTCAGCTGGGGTGTGTGCAATGTCTGAATATGAGTATGGGAAGAAATGCTGTCAGACCACAGCTGGATGTTGCTGAAAAGAGGGGTAAATTGGGGAGTTCTCAGCTTGAGGAACGGCAATCTTGAGAGATTTTGCTCTGGCTTCTTGGGGGTGTTGACTGGCTAAAATTGTGGAGACAACTGAGGGAGGGACGCTCAGCATCTCTGGAAACTCAGCCCCTAAACATCTTAAGTAGAATACTCCAAATGAAATCAGTGAATGCTTTGGCCATTACTTGTTCGTCATCATGCAGCCACAAATGCCACTCAGATTTTGTCATTTCAAGTTTGGCATTGCTAGGGAATTTTTTGTTGTTGGGGTTTGTTTTGTTTTTTTTTTTTTGTCTTGGACTATTAGGGTTTTTCTTCTTTCACTTGCACATCAGGAAGACAGCTCTGTTTTAATTTCTTAATTAGCTTTCTACAGTCATTTAAAGACGTCTGGACATCTTGAAGTAATGTGCAACACCTGTCAAGCCAAGGGCTTTACACATCAGGGCTAGACAGCCTGGAGCTGGGAGAACATGTACATGCCACGTGTGCTCTCACAAACCCGTACTGTTTGGGCTTGGGGCAGGTATCGCCTACAAGAACCTCACCTGCATGTGGGGGAACATTGCTGAGGGGCAGAAAAAGGGTTTTACTTCTCCCAAATAGCACTGGTGCGGCTGCAAAGAATTCTTAATTCCCTCTGTCTGTTGTGATGATGCCGTGGAGTCTAGCTGCCAAATGTCCAGCTCACCTCCATAGAATCATAGAATGTTTTAGGTTGGAAGGGACCTTGCAGATCATCGAGTTCCAACCCCCCTGCCATAGGCAGGGACACCTCCCGCTAGACCAGGTTGCCCAAGGCCACATCCAGCGGATGGGCCTCAACAACCTCTCTGTGCAATCTGTTCCAGTGCCTTACCACGCATAGTTTTTGTAGAGCTGTTTTTGAAAGCATATCCCATTTTTATCCTGCCTGTGTTGAGCAGGTTGAGCTGTGAATCGTGTTTCACCCCATGGATGCTATACAGCCCCTGTCTTACTTTGCAGAGGATGAGTTGGAGAGGGTACTCGTAATGCCCTAGGGTCTGCAGCAGTAGGACAAGGGGTAATGGTTTTAAAGTAAAAGAGGGAAGATTCAGACTAGGTACAAGGAAGAAATATTTCATGACCTGGGTGGTGAAACACTGACACAGGTTGCCCAGAGAGGTGGCAGATGTCCCATCCCTGGAAACCTTCAAGGTCAGGTTGTGCAGGGCTCTGAGCAACCTGATCTGGTTGAAAATGTCCCTGCTCATTGCAGAGGGGTTGGACTAGATGACCTTTAAAGGTCCCTTCCAATCCAAACCGTTCTATGATACTAATACAAGTCATGGGGAGGAAGAGGGACAATGTCCCCCTCATTTGTTTCAGCCCTGGCTGCAGAAGAGGGATTTTATCACAGTGGGCGGTTGGTTCGGTTCAGGACAGCAGAAATTTGGACAACAGATACATCCTTGCGTGGGTCCCACCCTCCTTGCACACAGTGGTGTGACCCATATAAGGGTTAATTGCAGCTTTAAGCCCTGTCAGCAGGGCAATAAACCTGCTCCCAGACCCTTTCCCATCCCAGCTAATCCAGGCAAATCCTCTTTCCTTGTACCTTCTCTTTCTTCCGCTACCTTGGGGTAAAAAGGTGGGGCCAAAGGAAAGTTACGGAAGCTCACTGTAACAATTTTGGTATCTGTATGGAAGTAAAATCAGTCTCCCCCTGGTAAAGCATAGCCCCTGCTGTCCCTATGGGCTACGTGCACGTGGCTGTGGGCAGCCTGCTCAGCTTACCACTCGGCTACCTGGCCCATGGCATCCCAGGGCTTTTCCTATCATTCCCACATAGTGTCATGTCCTGTAAATGAGGGTATTCACAGGCTGAAGCTGTTGCTCAGGTCACCTGTATCCGGAAGCAGGGGGACATTCCTCTTGGGGTTGTTTAGCCTCGAGAAAAGGAAGCTGAGGGGAGGCCTTATCGCTTTCTACAACTACCTGAAAGGAGGGTGTAAAGAGGTGGGGGGGTCGGTCTCTTCTCCCAAGTAACAAGCGACAGGACAAGAGGAAACAACCTCAAGTTGTGCCAGGGGAGGTTTACATTGGATATTAGGAAAAGGTTCTTCACCAGAAGGGTTGTCAAACATTTGAACAGGCTGTCCAGGGCAGTGGTGGAGTCACCGTCCCTGGACGTATTTAAAAGACGGGTAGACGTGGTGATGGGGGACATGGTTTAGTGGTGGACCTGGCAGTCAGTGGTTGGACACGATAATTCTAAGGATCTTTTCCAACCTAACAGATTCTATGATTCTGTGATTCTTGCCCCCCTGCATCGCTGTGAAATGGGGTGCAGCTTCACAGCAGCCGACGGATGCTCCCAGAAGCTACAGGGCGACGTGCTGCGGTTTTCTCAGAGAATTTGTTTTCAATCCGAGGCTGAAGCGTTTGCGGCGTAGTGTTTCATCTGAAGGCTGGCCTTGTTTCAATTTTTTTCTTTAAGACTGTTGACTCAAATGAGAGTTTGGGGAAGTGGGTTTTTGCTACCATCTGAGCCAGGGATGGTCTTGTACTGACAGCAAATTGCTCAGAGAAGCAAGAGCATTTCCTCTACTGGGTGTTTTCAGAGTGAGTTCAACAAACTTCTTTTAAAATAGTTACATGTAACTGGCTGGTACCACCTTTGCACAGGAGGAAATGTCCCAGCACCTCACCCAGCTGAGCCTCCTACGAGCCTATGAACGAATGTCCAGAATTAAATCCAAACCATCTCAGTTTCTGGTGTCAGCCAGGAGCTGCACCTCGCTGCGTGGCTGTGAGTGGTAAGCAGTCCTCTCCTTGGCTGCCTTTCTGGCTGGTAGCTCTGTGACCAGAAATGACTTTATGTATTTGTAAAACTTTGGCAAGATCATTTTGCCTTCGTATGCCATGTGCTGTCACTGTGAGCCCCGTCACTGTCTGTCTCCTACACTTTCCTCACTGTTTCTCATACACATCAGCAGCGCACCGAATCTGCCGTGCACATAAATCAGAGCAGGGTCAATGAAATTCAGAAGTAAAAGATACAGGAGGTTGTAAAATGAGAACAATTTCCATCAGCTGCAAGTTTGGGAATGTCTCTGCAGCAGAGATGCTGGTCACTAGAAACTTTGTCTTTTAGACAAACAGGACCAATCAGGCACAAGATCCCCTGGTATCCACTATCTTTTCCTGAAGATGGGGGCATCCCAGCGACAGTAACTACCACTTACTTACTGGATCAAACCCTTGTAGCTGAGTATGACAATGCTTCTGGGGCTGAGGACACTGGTCCTCTTTTAGAGCAACTTAAAAACAAGGATGCCCTTCAGCTGATGCAACATCTCCATAACAAGTCATAGGTCAGTTCTCCTCTGGGAACATTTAAGCTCCATTTGTAATGACTTTCCCTTGGATGCAGTCATTATTTTTCAGCATTGACTTTTTTTTTTTTTTTTTGAGCAAGGGAGACATAATGAAAGAGATTAAAAACTCATCTTACCCTGTTTAAAACCAAGCCAAGCAGAACAGCATATTTTCAAGAGTTTCTTGGTATACAGTTCCTGGCAAATCCATGAGAGGTTTTAATGAAAGGTGAAATGTCTTTTCTTTTTTCTTTGCTTAATAAAGGCAAAATACAAATAAAAATCCTGTAGCTCCCACTTGCAAAGCAAACTACTTGACACAAATTGGTGTCTCATTTAAAAGAAAACTCGAAGCCCCAGGACTTTGCTGCCTGCAGTCATTGGGGACTGTTAGTTTTTAACACTACGCCCATTAAAAGTTGCCAGGAGCTCTATTGCTAGAGCAAGCGGTGACAATTTTGTAAGCCCAGTTTTACAAGTTACTGTGAAACTTTTCATAGGAGACAGAATGGAATCCCACATTCATTACAATAGTAACGCACAAAAGCTTGCAGCAGAAAGAAAAAGCTTCCCGTCACACTAAAAATGGAGGGTTGGTTTAGGTGGAGAAAGGCTATTGCAATGAACATGGAATCCTGTTCTCCGTGTTTGAATGGGAGACGTGATCTTGAACCCAAAGACGGGATTTTAGCTTTAGATGTTGCTCCTCTGTAGTGTCTGTACTGAAATAGTCTTGATACGGTTATGGTCACTTAAGGATAGTGACCCCAAGGCTGAAGCTGGAGTTTCTGACCAGCACCAAACCAGTCCGTGTAGGACTGGGGTTTATCTTTTGTTGATGCAGAAGAAAAAGTTCTTGGTTTTCTAATGCACCACCAACTGGGCACATGGTGGAAGTTATTGTTGGGGGAAAAGTAAACAGCAGAGGCTTCCCCATCCTGGTTTGATAATCAGAGCCCGAGGACAGAGCTCTTCCCTCTTCCACTCTTTGTCAGAGATGAAAGAGTAAATCCAGGCTGATGTTTCCAGTATCTGGCCTTCTACGGCTCGATTTCTCGGTAGGATGTGGTTGGCAACACTGCAGAGGGCAAGACCAGAGCAATATTGAATTGATCACCACTTCCTTGTGTTAAAATTTCTGCTTTTACAATATCTATGGATAATAGCATAATGCCAGTTTAGAACTGAAAATTTTAATACTAAATAAATTAAATCTTCCTCTGCTAATTATTTCTGTACAGATAAGTGATACTTTGAATTTCTCTTTGAACCAGAAAGCCCTTAAATATTCAAGGATTGCTGGCTACCTTAACAGTCTCCCTTTTTATGCTTAAACCATCTAAGTAAGACAAGTGGAAAAGATGCCATAGTTTTGTGTATGTCTGCGTGTGTGTTTCTCCAGCATTCAATTATCAGCATCCACATAATTCAGTATTAACATTTTTAATGCACTTCAGGATGCCCAGTCGAGCGGCTGTGTGTACAGCTCTGATGTATGCAAATCCATTTTGCATGCAGCTCTTGACATATTTTCGTGTTCAGGATTATGGGAAGCCTTTTCTGTGCCACTCACTCTGATGTATGCTAATCTTTGTTTCTCTAAAAACACTTTAAAAGTCCAGACAAAAAGACAAGATTTCTTTTTCGCTGAAATCCTGTGGTTTTCCTGTACCCGGGCTACCACACAGCCCAAAGCAAAGCTTCCACCAATGGAGCATCAAAGGGCCATAGTTACTCTGCCTGCTCTGGACACCTACTTCTATCCATCAGGTATTAAAGACAACCTAAGGTCTGGCAGTCCTCTGGATAAAAGGCAGCCTAAATCATTAATTTTTGTCTTGACTATCAACAGCATTGTAGATGTGGGGCAAAAGCTGGGATGGGACCGTCACCTTATGCGCAGAGGCTGGATGATGCCTGAGCTGGTAACAACAGCACACAGTGCATTTGGATCCAAACAGGTCAAGTGCTCCTGTTAGGGGGATAAATGATCAATCAATTAAACTAGCTGCCTAATGGCTTTGTAATTCTGGCTTGTAACAAAGTATATTAATTATCAAATTTGCCACTTTGTATATGTGATATACTTTTCATGTAATTTATTGACTCCTTATAAACTTAGTATGGCTGCCAAACTCTCAGAAATGCACATAGTAAATAGAAAACTCAAAGTATTATTTTGTACTTGCCACAGTTTGTACTAACTGCCAGGTCCAGACTAGGCACAGATGCTAAACACCTCTGAATTTAATTGTGGACAGTTTGACACCTTCATAGCACAAACAAGACTAAACGTAAATCCCAGGTTAATGAAGGAGGAAGTCCCTGTGGTGTCATTAAACCTTCTCCAGAGTAAATTCAGTCTGTCTGATGAATAAATGTTTAATGCAGAGCCGTATCTGTTGGTGTCATCAATTGCAAGAGAAATGCTGTTGGTTTAACGAGGAGCCCATCAGCGCAAGCGCGAGTTAACAACCTTACAGTGCCAACAACTGCTCAGTATTGCTTCAAGGCAGGAATCCCGGTGAAGAGGGTCAGAGATGCTCGCGCGGGCCCAGAAATGTGTTTCCTGGATCTTGGGGATTACTGACGATACCGTCAATATTATCATTATCATCTAATCTTTCTCTGCATTTGGAACTATAATGCCATGAAGGTCCCTGCAGTGTGTCAATTACTTTCTTAATATCAGAAATCGGGATTCCTCGCAACGTATTTTTACATTAACGTCTGTTCCACGTGAACAGCGATATTTATAGTCACGTAAGTTTCCCTACAGTTTTAACCAAGAAAGAGATTGCTGAATATTTTTGAGCTGGATACTCGTAGACAGGCTAGCAAAGCACCTGCTGTCGGTGTGATTGAGTTCCACCTTTAGTTTAGAGTGTCCTATAATCTGAAATAATCCTATATCTTCTCCTGTAATCCTATAAAACTGAAACTAATGCACGTACAGGAATTCGCTTCTCCAATACTTTTAGCTCGCCTCTATTTCTGCTGCTGCTGGTGCCACCGTTAATTTGTCTTTCTGTATTTGGGTTATCTGAAAGTAGTGTTCTTACTGTCTCTGGGGAATTAGCAAAACTTTAAAAAAATACATAGTCAGCCCAATATGAAATAAAACCAGACGAAGAGGTGATCACTTTTTTTCACCCTTCTCCTAGTAGCAGTGAAAATAGAGCATTTTGGGATGATTTTTTTGTTTGTTTGATTTTGGGTTTTTTTTTCCATTTTGAACACCTAAATGTTTTGCTTTCCTTTAATTATCATAAATTACATATTTTCTCCTAGAAGATTTTTTGCAAAATGAAAACTAGAATTACTTTTCATTTAAAATGTCAAAAATCTTTCTTTTTTTTGAAAGTTTCTTGAAAGAGAAAATTCACAGAAAGATTCAATTTTGATAAACTGATAAAAACTGATTAAAAAAACAAAACCCAAAAACGAACCAACCAAAAAAACCTCAATACTGTGCTTGAAAAACTCCTTGAGAACTCCAGCTCTAAGTTTGTCCTGTCATGAATCATTTAAAGAATTATGCTAGGTGCAAACATATGTGGATATCCTGGAAATCCATATGATAGCTCCTTTTTCCCAAGCAAAGGGTAAGCAGAGCTTTGATCCCAGCCTATAAATCACCTAATGGCACGGAAGGATTTGAGAGTCCAGGGGCACTCTGTCCGCCATGGACTCTCTGCCATCAAAGGTTGTCAGCAGGAATCAAACAGCAATTTTTATGTATCCCGTTGTCTGCTTGGATGTTTTTAAAGAACTCTTTGAAGTAGAGCAATTCACAGAAATAGAGTGAATGGATTTTAGTGAGCGAGTGAATTTTAGTTTAGGATTTTCACCGTAGAGTTATCATTTTCATTGCCCCAGCTTTGGGCTCTCAGTGTGCCAGCCTGTATAAAGACAACACAAAAAGCCCCATCCCAACCCGTTGGTACATACTGGCCCACCACAGAAAAGCTCTCATAGTCCAGCAAGTTAATCCTTTGTGTCTGCCCAGCATTACAAACTGCAGGATTAAGACAGAAAAGAATATTTTTTTAAGACCTTGTAGTGATATATTTGCTATTTAAAACATCAATGTGTCTGTGGGGAAGGGGATTTGGAATATATGAAAGAAAACGAAGTACTACCAGGGAAGCAGAGGTGACATTTCTTGGTTAATAGAGTGCGTGCAAAGAGGTAGGGCTCCTTCAAAAATCACTTTCTAGCAAGACAGAGGCCGTGGAAGATGTTACTATTGGCAACTTATTTTTCCGCTGTTGGTTTTCATCACGTCCCTGGTAAGACCTGGCAGCCTCCAGCCTCCTGGGCATAATCACTGCTGTTCACGGCTTGACTGGACAGTGCTCTTTTTCTGGTGCTCCTATTTAGTCCTGAAAATACTTGATCTGAGGGTTGAATCAAAAGAATAGACCATAAAGAGGTCAGCAGTGGAGCTGCCTGTTGGATTTGAATTCATCGCCCTTTTCACTGCTCTGTCCCAGTTTATCCCATGAAGAAGACACCCAGGGGCTAGTTTGCAAGGGGTGGCTGCTTCATTGTCTCCAGATGTGGCTGAGTGCTCCCTTGGCACCATAATGACCTGGAAGAGTTAAGACTAGGCTAACCTTGGCAAGTTTCGGTACATTATCAGTGGGCTTTTTCACCAAGCCTGGCATGATACCAAGCCTGGCCGCAGTAACAAAGGGCTATTATATAAACACTGATTTATTTAGCCTTGCCCTTCACCCCAAACCCAGTTTCACTCCTCTCTCAAGGCTGAAGATCAAGTGTTGTATGAAGGAATGGTAGTAGGGGACATGGCATTTATCAGAAAGGTGACAGGTTGATTTGGATCCTGGAATAAATTGGCAGCATCAACATTTTTTGTTCATCAAATGCAAGATTTGGGATCAGCCAGGAGAATAAAGACTTCAGTCCAGGCTGTCACTTTGTCCTGGATGCTTCTTCACTTAGAGGCTGATGCAAGTTCCGTTGGTTGGAGCAAACTTTGTTTCAAACACATTTCTGGTTGCACTGGCTCCACAGCAGCAGAGAAAAATTGTTCTGTAGCCCCACAGGAGAGGTGGCTGGAGCATCCACCCTTCTCTATGCTCAGCTCCTATGATGACCTCTGCCATAGACATGGTGGACAGGTGAGGGCAGAAATTTTGGGGCCAGAACATCTTTTGTGGCCCTTTCAGCCCCGTTCAAAGCAAAAATTCCCACTTGGCCTGAAGACATGAGTAGGAACTATAGCCCATGGGAGACAGCACAATTAATCCTGGATATTAACACTGCAATATCTCTAGACCAAATACCCCTTGCAGGAATTGGCTCTTGGTATGCAAGGGAGGAGGAAGCTTTTGCTGCTGCAAACCCCTCCGCAGCGGTGGAGGACAAAATGTCCTGACCCCAGTGGGAGGAGGCAGGGATGGCAGCTCTCAGTGCCCAAAGATACAGGCAGAATCGTGACCCCTTCTGAGCCAGAGCCTCCAGCCCTTTCCTCAAGCTCTGTGAGGGAGTTTTAATTTCCAGACCTCTCAGCAACATGCCTGATAAAATCTGCCAAGATAAAGATTTATTTTGAGGCAACAGAATGCAACTTCCCCACCCAAGTTTCTGTTAATCTTATACACATCTTGCACAAAAGGCTGCTTGCTTACCCTGACTGCACAGCCGTATTCCGCACGTACGCAGGACAGGCTGTCTTAGAGTACCCGGGAGATCTCCTACCTACCTGGCCAGCCCCAGCCTGCCAGCAAACCTGCTCACTGGTAAGACATAAATACATAATGATTTTTTTTCAGATCACTAGCACCTAAAATGCCATGCAGTTATGCTCCATAAACCACCTCCAGTTTTTCTTCTATTCACTGTGATGGATGAAACACTGCCCAATAGCTGGCTGCAAATTGAAGAGGCATGGAGGAGCTGCTGCTTTAAAATTTGTCTAAAGCTACTTTTTCTCATGGCTTAAATGTTCCTGAATGGTTTTGTTTTCTAGGCAGTGTTGGTGTGATTAGGCAGAGTTGCTTAGGGTGAGCATTTTAGTAAATCCGAGAGCGATATACAAACCAGCTTTCCTGACTTGGATGCTGCAACCCCGTTTGACAGTGGCAGTCAAACACATTCATGCTTCACAGCATGGTCAGGGATGGGGCAGAAGGTTTACAGATCGTCAAGTCCAACAGTGTTAGGTTTATGGTTGGATTTGGTGATCTTAAAGGTCTTTTCCAACCTAAATATTTCTACAATTCTATGATTTTCTCCCTGATTAAAAGGCAGGTGGGACTTGAGGCTGCTTTTCCATGGCTGTGGCCACACAAGACAGCAGCACCTATGTCATCCCTGGGAGGATGTAAAGATGGGCAGGAGAGAGGAGCCACTGAGTTCTGAGAAACAAAATGCAGTTTGATTTTAAGTTACAGATGGAAAAGAGCAAAGTCCTGTGGCAGCTGGTGCTTTTCCAAAATTGCAGCCTGTGGTGGCTTTTGGTGTCTGAGAAAGACAGAGGTCACTTTTGCCTGCCAGTGCCATGGGGCCAGTGTCACGTGGGAAGTCACACTGTGAACAGGCTGAAGTTGCAGTCTGACCTAGGGCACAGGCAGCATCCCCTCCCATCTCCAGCCCTTGTGTGGCCTTCAATGCCAGGTGAGAGTGATCTCCTGGGGCTGGAGGAGATGGACCAGAGGTCTTGCGCAGGCTCCCAGAATCATCTGGTTAAGGGAGATTCAGGTTTCTTCCCTGTTTTTAACTCTGACAGGCTGACGAGCTGTCTCATAATTGCACAATCTACGTTACGTAGCAAAAGCCTCATGCTCAGAGGTCTCTGGCAAGGTGTCAGACCAATGAAGTGTTTCTTTCTAAATGTCAGCCAGCTCCGGGCAGTGGGAGGTAGGCACAGACGAGCAGGGCAGGGCAGACAAGCCTGTGGTTTGGAGTGAAACAGTCCCCTCTGTTGTTCCTCTCCAGGCCTAAGCACAGACCTGGGGTGGAAATTTATGTGTAATTTTCCAGAGACAGGCTTTTTGCTGCCCCAGGATGACATCTTTGGAGACCGCTCTGCTCCTTCGTGGGTGCAGTAAAGCAAGATTTATCCCTCCATCCTCTCCCAGGCCAAGGCTTTGAGAGTGAGGGTTGCTCAAGTAGTTACTCACGAGGAGTGTGGATGGGAAGGAAGTTCCAAAACAGCAGGAAGGATGCTTGAGGACATGCTGTTTGTGTTGCCGAAAGGCTTTATAACAATATAGCTGTCAGTGGCTTAGCTGGGAAACTAATTCATCTTTGGAGGTTTTTCAGGGGCTGGATCTAAGCTGTGCTTCTGAAAATGGGCATTTGTAGTTCTGCCGCCGAGACCTTTCTAGCACAGCACTATCTCCTGATGTCAAATTGCAGCAAATCTTATTCCTTGAAGCATGTAGTTTCCAGCTGTAAAATACTGTGGGCTGTAGAAGGGTTGTATGATGGCCACCATCAGTCATGAGAGAGCTGCAGCCCGTCACGTCCTTCCCCAGCTTCTGCCACGGCCGGTGGGTATGTGGTTTTTGAGTCTAAAGAACTTCAAGACCTTTGAACTACTCAAGAAGTGAATAGAAAGGTGGAAATATCTCTGTACAGGAATGCTGTTCCCTGTTGCCTTTGTGCTGTTCTGCCCGACACGCTGTGTCTGGAAAATGCTGGTGACATCAAAGTAGAGAAGTGTGTTTCACAACGGGGTTCTGGACCAGAAGGCAAAAGCTGGATCCTGAAGCGTCAGCATCTAACACATGCTAACAAAGGTCTCCTCAAAATGGTTCTGGTACTAAGTACTTTGCTACCAAAGTAGGCATCAAAAAGAGGTCAGACTCTACCACAGTGGGACATTTACAGCTTGGGGGGGTGAGAAGTGCAGTGATTTTTTTTCCTCAGTGTTTTTTCATCATTATTTTCTACATGCTTTTTGTTTAAGACCCATCTTTAAAAAAAAAAAACAAATTCAAGAAACCAATAATTCTGCTATAATGTAGACAAAAGACTAAACTCTGCGTTCCCTTATGACCGCACTGGACCCATCCCTATGCTTAGGACAGAGCTTGGAGGAACCTGCCCCTTCTTCTGAACCTGCCCCTCTCTGCTCTTGCCTGGAAGAGCCATTTCACATTTTCCCTGCATCACATGTCACTGGGTGTTGGGAGTTGGCAGCATAAATATAAGTTATCCTGGCATGTACAGGGGTGTCTTACACAGGGACAAAAGGTATATGTAGGAAGGGGGAGGAGGTGGGAAGGTAGCAGGAGGAATCCAGACCACAAGTAAGACCGTAAGCACCCAATCACTTAAGGTAGCTTAACCTGCTGCTGCATGAGCTGAGCTGGGATAGCTGCCCACGGACACAGCCACACACACGCTGCACTTTTAAACTCTGTTTAACTCCGTAAAGGGACAAGGGCTGGGCACATAATTTACATTTTCTTACCTGAAGTCCTCAGAAATTGTTTCTGGGTCTGAGGCCAAAGTAGCCTGTTCACAGATGCACTAAAGCCAAGGTCATGCCGAGGTAATGTTGATAAGGTCCATGGCTGGTATCACTCTACTTACTTGTAATGACTTAAATTAACTGTTGCAAACAGTATCAAAAGGTAAAGCACATTCTTAACAGCTGGGGTTGGCAGCCCCGCGCTGTTTCCCGCATCAGCTGCTGATTCGGCATTGTCCCTGCCCTTCCAGCTTCCTGGCACCTCGGCAAATCCTATGGAATCCCTTTTGTGAAGATTTATGAATATATGTGAACAGAGGGAGACATAGGGATGGTCTGAGATGCGGTGCAAGATGCTGGGAAGAGTGAAAAGCACTGATGTCTGGGTTGGACCTAACTCACATTTTAAGAAAGGAAAAAAAAATGGGCCAGGTCCAAGTCACAGTGAACTTGATGAAAGAATTTTCCATTCATTTCAGCCTTCCTTTTCCTAAAACTCTAAATCACATTTATAGTCCCCAGAGCCTTTCTGTCAGGTTATATATATTTTTGGGGTTTTTTTGCTAGCATGAGTATCCATAGGAAACATGACCGTTCATAGGAAATTGTAAATAGCAAGAATTAAAATAGAGTATCTAGTGTATATTTCCACAACGGAAAAGGGCCATGGGAGTTCTTCTGGTTTCTCACCTTCCCATCATGTGCTATAAAAGAGAGGATGATTAGGAGTTTGGAGACACTGCAGTTTATTGCATAAACACTGGTTTGTTTTATTCTTTTTCAAATTCTAAATATAAGTTTAACCTTAGCTCAGTTACAAAAAAAAAAAAAAGAAAAAGAAAAAAAAAATCCGGTGAAATGGGTGTTTGTTTTGGAGGCCAGAACTGTTTCTTTTGTGAACAATACTCCATTTTATAGGCTCTTCCAAGAAAGGCTGGGTAATCCCCCTCCCTCCTCCACTAAAAAAAATAATAGAAGCGAGGGAAGAAGCTGTGTTTACAAATCCTGACTTGACCGAGCATTAACAGCAGTGGGGGTTCAACCCGCCAGCATCGCAGTGCCTGAATTATCCGGTCCTTAAATGGAGAATCAATCTAATTCTGGGATCTGGCATATTTTGGGTGGGGGTTAGAGGCTGTGTTTTTGTTTAGACTAACAAGTCCATCCAGGCTAGTAAAGCAAATGTGTTTGGGGCTGCTCTCCGCATGGAGGCCAGCTGGCGTGGATGGGTACCGTGCTCTTAAGTTCCCTATCTAACCCTCCGAGGCACAGCGGCAGCATCCCCACTGCTTTTTGGACTGTGATTCCCAAACTGTACCCGCTAATAGTTTGGAAGTTTTCTGCTGAGCTCCAAAACTTCCCTCTAAAAGACTGAAGGGAGTGCGGGGTTGTTCCTGGGTGTCGTTTAATTTACTGGTGCAAGCGAGCCCGAGCAGCTGGGGTTAATAAAGGCTTTTGTTATCCAGCCTGACCCACTTGTCAGCCCTTGAGCTCCTGTAAATGCATTTGTAGGGGCCAGACTTAAAATAAATCTGGAGGCATTTGGCAAACAGCAGCTAATTGAACGGCACACACTACCCGTCATGTGCCGCAGATGAGGAACCTGGAGCAGAGCAAAGGTTTAAGACAACAGCCTGAGGCTCCTGCCTTCAGATTTGGCTTTATGGGGCTTGGTAAATATTTACACAACACCTCAAAAAACCAGGCCTGTGCTGTCTCCAAGACACCATGTCAAACCCCCCCGAAAAGCGGTTTGGCCTTGGGCAGCTTCTCATGGATCCCCAGGAGAAAAGCCAGCAGAAAAGCTGGGGATGCTGCGCCCAGCCCAGGGCTGTGGGCAGCGGATGCACTTCCCCCCCTGTCTGGATAAACAACAGATTTGGGTGGTGAAATGAGGAGGATCCTGCATCAATGTGGTGCGCAGAATGGGTTAAAATGATGTTTTTTTAATGGTAACACTCGCAGTTTTGCTCTTTGTGTGCTGGCCTGAAGCCTGCAGCTGAGCAGCGAGTGAGACTTCTCTTGCTGACTTTTGCTTGTTCATAAATTGCACATATTCTGACATAGATACTTNTTTTTTTTTTTTTTTTTTTTAATCAAAAGAGTGATTGTTAAGCAATGGCACTTTTGGGGCTCTTTGCAAACATCCGAAGTTTTAAAAACCAAAACATTTTTTTCTTCCCGCAAAACAATGGCATCTTGGGAGGAAGAGATCCTTTTTTTGGCTTTTAAAAACTCGTTTAAATCACTGCTGCCAGTCACGGGACACTGAGAGGGGAACAGAGAGCAGCTCTGGGTCCCTCTGTTTTCCCCGACTCGCCGAGGTGAAGCAGTTCCCAGTCTCTTCCTGGCTCGGGATCTCACAGGAACTCTCTGAGATCACAGGCTGCCCTCACCTACCCTTCCTCGGCAGGAAAAATAGCAATAATCCACGTGAAACAAAAGCCATTTATACTTTGATTTCCCCTGTCTGTCCCAGGACCTATGAGCTCTTCTTACTTGGCTTTCTCTGAATCTCTGAGTCCAGCCTTGACCCTTAAGAAATTAAGCCAGATGAAGGGAGGAAGAGAAAGGAACCGATTCCTCTTCCTCCCTGTCCTACTCCTCCCTTCTTTGCCGGATGTTTTTTGTTCAGCTGCTTTGAGTTATGAATACTCGACCACGTATCTTGTGGCTATCAAGGGCAGCCTAAGGGAAGGAGGTGAGTCATTGCCATTCAAATGGCTACAAACTGTAATTCAAAGGAGCGCTGGGGCTGATTCAATAGAAAAGGACTCGATGTCCACAGGTCGATGTTCTGCCCTTTTGAAAATTTCCCCCTGAAACTTCTCAGTATGCAAATACTGCAGCAGAGGTTGCAGCTGGTGCTGCTGTCAAGGCTCTGAGCTGATCAGAAGTTTTGGTGCGGGCAGAGAGAAGCAGGGAAATTAGGTTGGGAGGAATGCAAAAAACTTTCTGATCTTAATTTTTTTTCTTTCTTTTTGTGTGTGCGTGTGTCTCCAGGCTGCAAACTGCTCTCCGTGGCTTAAACGGACATCAAAGCACGCCTCTCTGCTGGAATGTACATCCCCAGATGATCTGATCCTTCGTGAACTAACTTCCAAGAAAAAAAAGATACCCACCCTCTTCTTTCTACAGTTTGCTTGCTTTAATTTATGGCTTGCTCACACACAGAAAACCTAAATTTTAATGCTGATATTGCTCCTTTCTAAATCTTCTGCTACGTGGAGGGGGAAGGGTCCGTCTTCATTGAAGCCTCATCGGGAGAAGTTAGCAGCAGGTCACGGAGAGGTGGGAGAGACTTGGAAGCACTGTAAGAAGGTGAAAGGAAATACCCAGCTTTGCCTTTTTTAATCCCATTTTGGGGAAATGAAGCTTCTTCTCTTATGGATGGAGGTAGTGGAGGTGGCATGTTCAGCTTAAGCCCAGGGTGGTAACTGGCAGGTGCCTACAGCACTCTTTCCTTTTTGCCTTACGTTGGACTCTACATCGTACTTTGTCAGCAGCGACGGCACAACCCGAGCGGGAAAGATGGTTGTAAGGAGGAGGAACGTGAAAGTGTTTACCTTTGCCTTTTTGCTCATCACAGTAACGTCATTTCTGCTGAACTACACGCACCAGGTGACCACGACCACCTGGGACCCGAGACATCTCATCGTGCAGTTTTCAGAGCAAGTCCAAAAACTCTTCAAGTACCCCAGGAGACCGTGCGGCTGTCACACGTGCATTTCTGAGCTGGGACGTTCCCTCTGGTTCGACCAGAGATTTAATTCAACTATGCAACCTTTCCTGACCTCACAAAATGCCTTGATCCCAGAAGACAGCTACAAGTGGTGGCTGGTAAGTGGGAGGTGTGGATCTGGCTGGGCATTGGTGCAATGGTTGCGGTGTCAGGCTTCGAGCAATGCCGAGCAGATAGCGAGAGACGGTGCCTGCCAAAAGCATTTGCCGTCTCAGCTGACAAGGCAGAGGCAGAGGTGGAAGAAAGTGGGTGTTCGTGCTGCTGTTTAGCTCTCAGGCGCTCGGAGCGCACGTTCACTTCCTCCAAGCTAGAGAAGTCCCTGGCAGAGATAGGTGGTGAATTTAGAATTTGTAAATGTCAATATTGCCTTTTTTCTCCCTTCTCTTTGAAAGACTAGGCTTCCTAAGCTGGCTTGTTTCACTTCAGATGGCAAAAAGGGCTTTTGCTGTCCATCCAGGTAGCAAAGCAAACTTGTTGTGAAGTGCGTAATTCACCTGGGGGGTCTCCCTACCATAAGACATGTGAATAATTAGCAGGATTAAATGGAAAATGATTAATTCCCTCTGTATGAGAACAGTCCCTGTTGTTGCCGGTGATGTAAAACTGGTCTGTAAAGCACGTGGGTGGCTGCAGGTCACTGGGAAGGAGCAACCCCTGTGTATCCTTGAGCAGGGTGGTCCAAAGAGGCTAATCCAAGCATCATGAAAGCTAGCAGATACCTCATTTGAAAACCACAGAAGGGAAGAAGGTGTATCCTGGTGTTTTGCCTAATTAAAGCCCCTTTTATGTTCTCTTGAACCAGACATGGATTAAATAAATTGCTCATAGCCTGTGGTGCTGAGCTGCTGAAGAGCGGGTTCAGGCTGCAGCAACACCAGTCAAATCCCAGTTTTGTTATGAGTTGACTTCCTCCTTTTTAGAAAAAACAGTCTGTACCTTCCTTTGAACACACAAACGCCTGCAGCTTGGTGACCTGCAGGGAGCACAACCCTTGATGTCAAATTTGGGGCTTTCAGCCCTTCCCTGGTGCCCTGGGGATGCCCTTGGGGCAGGCACCCACTTGGGCAGTGGGGCATTTAGTTTTCAGAGGTGTCAAGTGCTGTGGCAATGAGGCTCTATCTGATTTAACACTTCTCACTCCATCGGCTGTCACATTTTCTGGAGAAAAAGAGATGCCATTGCATAAATGATATCCTCATTTTATGATGCAACCCTCCCTTTTGCCATGCATCCCACATATTCCAGGCGCCGCATCCTTTCACCTCTCCCTTGGCCATGACTCAGATTTCCCACTGCTTGTGGTTTTTTTTTCTCACAGCCTCCAGATATTTTTCCTTCTGGTCCCCACTTTTCCTAGCTGGGCTTTGCTGGAATCATGAGAAGGGAAAATGGTAAGCTCCTGGTTCCCCTTGCCCTGGGGTGAGGTTCTGCCAGGGAGTTGGGCTGAACAAACAACTGGAAGTTTTCAGAGGAGGGTGGATACCCCAAATCAAGCTCAGTAGATGAAAGGATGAGGTTGCTCATGGACAACATGAGTGTTGAGGCTGGTTGTGATTGCCTCTCAATACAAAAACCAGGGGCACTCAGCACCTTGAGGAGGTGCTGAGGACAGGGTGGGATGATCAATCCTAAATCCTGGCATTGGTGTGGTGGCTGCGCTCCTGCAGCACTCAGGCTGAGGAGGAGATATGTGACATAGGGCTGGGTGGGCAGGGTGTCCCTGCTAGGAGTGCTTTTCCCCCTAGGGCTTGCGCGTGTCCCCCAGGCGAAGCTGCACTGCATTCAGCACTCAGAACACACTTTGATTTTAACATGAAGCTTCAATGCATTCCCTTAAAAAAAAAGAAATTAAAAAGGAAGAAAAAGCTTGGGGCTTTCAGTGCAGAAGTCTGTATTTCTGATTCTCCTTCTTGTAGTGAAACTGAAAAAAAAAAAGGCACAAATATCTCACTTCAGCTCAAACAGATTTTTTTTTGCGGGGGGGAGGTTGCTTCTTTTTCAGCTAAATTAAAAACTAGTGACTTTCAGGACAGACAAAAGTATTTTTTTTTTTATTCCCCCTTTCCCCACCACCCCAGCCCAAATAAAAGCCGTCCATTAATTTTCAGGGCTGTCTAACCCTATATTTAGAGTTTTCATTCGTTTTTTGAATTCAGGTCAAGTTCAAAGGGAATACACCACTTCAGAACACAAAATCAAAGCAGTTTTTTCTTACATGGTAAAAATAAATCTTCTAAGATTTCTACACTTTTTCCACCATATTTTTTTTCAGCCAGAACTTATCTTGAACCAGAACATGTGAAATATTTTGGTGTCCCCCAAAACTGCATTGTTTATTGGAAATCAGTTGCCTGCTGAAAACACTTACCTTAATCTATAGTAGATGGAGAAGGTGCCCTGATTCAGCTGAAAGATGCTCCTGGGTAAATCCAGGTATGATGTGGCCTCAGGTCCTCATTGCAACCTATTTCCTATACACATGTTGCTTTGGGTAAGCCTTTCCGAAACAGGCAGTGTCATTTCTACAGTAAGTAATTCCCAGGTGCATCCTGACTGCGCTCCCTTTTCGCAGTTCATTTTTCAGTTCATCTTCAAAGTGATTCTGAGATTTCTGCCCATCTTAAAGAAAGCATTGCTCGTGGCCATGTTTTACTCTTGCTTGCTTTGCCAACTTAATAATTTGTGACTTTTTACTATGTTTGTGCTTAAAAAATGAGGCATGAGGAGTCCTGAGATTGCTTAAGCTTCATTTCAGGGGAGAAATGACTAGGCGTTCGCTCTCAGGAACTGACTTCAGACAGCGTAGTGGTTTCATTATACTATAACTGAGACAATTGTGACTGCACTGGAGATATTTATTATAAGGTTGTGACTTTCCTGTCACGGGGAGACCCATGTGATGTGCTTGGACTAAAAACAGGTGGAGCCCTTGCCAGAGAGCTGTCTGTCTACCAAGCTCAGTCTGCCCTCCCTTCCCATTAACCCTGTTGCTAAGTGGTGTGGTTGACACACCTGGGGGGACCTGGACAGGCTCAAGAAGTGAACCTGTATGAAACTCATGAACTTTAGCAAGGCCAAGGTCAGGGTCCTTCTTCTAGGTTGGGGCAACCCTTGCTATCTGGGGGATGAAGGGATTGAGAGCAGCCCTGCCAAGAAGGACTTGGGAGTACTGGGGGATGAAAAGCTGGACATGATCTGGCAATGCGCGCTCACGGCCCAGAAATCCAACTGTATCCTGGGCTGCATCAAAAGAAATGTGGCCAGCAGGTCGAGGGAGGTGATTCTGCCCCTCTGCTCCACACTGGTGAGACCCCACCTGGAGTCCTGCATCCACCTCTGAAGCCCTCAGCACAGGAAAATTATGGACCTGTTGGAGAAGGTCCAGAGGAGGGACACAGAAATCACCAGATGGCTGGACCACCTCTGCTGTGAGGACAGGCTGAGAGAGTTAGGGTTGTTCAGCCTGGAGAAGAGAAAGCTCCAGGGAGACCTTATTGTGACCTTTCAGTACTTGAAGGGGGCCTATAGGAAAGATGGAGACAGACATTTTAGCAGGGCCTGTTGCAAGAGAACAAGAGGTAATGGCTTTAAACTAGAAGAGGCAAGATTCAGACTAGATAAAGAAGTTTTTTACAATGAAGTTTTACAAAGAAGTTTTTGACAACCCAGCACAGGTTACCCAGAGAGGTGTCACAGATGTCCCATCCCTGGAAACATTCCAGGTCAGGTTGGACGGGGCTCTGAGCAACCTGATCTAGTGGAGAATGTCCCTGCTCATTGCAGGGGGGGTTGGACTAGGTGACCTTTAAAGGTCCCTTCCAGCCCAAACTATCCTATGATTTTACTATATGTGAATGAAAACTATTCATACAAATAGTCCCATAGCATTAGTATCCCTCCACTTCTAGGAAAGGAAGGACTGATTTCAGAGCCTAATGATCAGTATTTGAGATGAAGTGACTTCTGGTGCCAAAGGATGGGGTGGTTACACTTCACACGGCTGCCAGGCTGCTTCATGGGTTGTTTGCAGAATATATTATTTAAGCTCTTCTAGTGTTGTCGGATGTGACCTTTTGGAAGGAGATACTCCTGGTTCCTGTGAGTAAAATGGCATTGTCTGTACTGCAGTTAGTGGTACCACCTGTGCAGTGGGAAGGAGCAGGGAAGAGAAGGGCAGTGCCACCATCCCTGCAGTGGCTCATCCTGCTGTACAGGGCAGGGTCGCTTCTGGAGACATCTGACAAGGTACCTGGCTGTTTCTGTGCTCACAGAAACAACGGGCTGTTGTTCAGGGCTGTTGTTTTTCACTTACTTAAATCTACACAGCTGATAAACTCTTCCTTGGTTATTTTAGTTGGGTAACAAATAATGGCCCAAATACTCCTCCTCACCCCTGCAGCTGCTCTGGGCTTATTGTGACTTAGAGTCCTTCTCTCTCAAAGATGATCTGGGTATTAATAATACTCTGGATTGTAACCAGGTTGTTAGAACTTCCTTCCTTCTTTTCTTCTTTTCTCCTTTTCTTCTTTTCTTCTTTTCTTCTTCCTTCCTGCACCTTCCCTTCCCTTCCCTTCCCTTCCCTTCCCCTCCCGCACCTTCTCACACTTTCCTGCACCTTCCCTTCCCGCACCTTCCCTGTCTCACTCTCTTTTCCATCCTTCTGCCTTCTCTTCCCTCATGCTCAGGGACTGAGAGAGTCTCAGTATTTTGGTACTGTCGCTTTATGTTACGTGATACATTTCTTTCTGTTTATAGTTTCTTTTCCACTTTACTTGGTTCACCTGCAAGTTTTTCATTGTTGTTGCACAACACAAATGCTGTGGACATTTCCACTAAATTTAGCAACCTGTATATAAGGAAACAGGGCAAGAATTATATGCTGCAACACAGCATAGCACTTATTTATAGTTTTCTTTTTTTATTCTCAGGGGGTTTTGGCGTTGTTTTTGGTGGTCAGAAAGTATAAAAAATACAAGATCAGAACCTGCTGTTCTGAATCTAAAATAACCCTGTTGAGGTTGATGGATTAAAGCTGTGATAAGTAAAATCAGGCTCAGAGTTCCCTGGCAATCTTATCTGTAGCACATTGTTCATAAACTACCACGTTATAACAATTTTTATCTCAAGTCTTATGATATTTGAGGGTTTTGCTTTCTTTTTTTTTTGGAAGAAAGCTCAGCTCTTGGGGCCATGTGATTAGCGTATCTAAAAGAAAATGTTAGCTTTTAGTCCTTATGTTTGCAGGAAAAAATGTAATATATGGCTTAAAGATTTGCTAACCAGACGGTGAACAAAAGGGCATCCCCAATACACGCACTGGGGAAGTCATGGAAGCTGCACCTATTTTTAAGACAGCATCAGAGCTACTTGGCACCTGAGTCACACATTTTGAATGCTCTTTGTAGAATAGTTGCCCAAATACTTTGATCACCAGAAGTCGTCCTTAAAACTGGGACATTGCCTGTGGTACTTTGACAGCAATACAAAGGGCTCACAGCTCTGAAAGTAGCGTGTTCACTGCAGAAGGTGGTACCAAATCCAGCCCCGGTTCCA
Organism: Chionis minor; assembly: GCA_013398295.1. Classification (NCBI taxonomy): domain Eukaryota; kingdom Metazoa; phylum Chordata; class Aves; order Charadriiformes; family Chionidae; genus Chionis; species Chionis minor. Next base: position 632,456 of record VZSF01004098.1, on the reverse strand, counting down.
GGCTTTAGTCCCAGTGCCTGCTACGTGCTCAGTCCCACCTGGAGTTGTACTGCTTGGGTGCAAGCGTGACACGTAGACCAGCCTTGGACATACTGGAAGAACCTGACCCTGGGCTACTTCTTATTCCTGCTGGCAACCCCTGCGTATGACCAGCTGGGCTGCAGCTCCAGGGTCTCCTACAGCAAGGACAGATGGATCTGAAGGTGGTCCAAGCTCATGGGTGTCTCTAAGCACTGTGATGCGCTCTGCTGAGCTCCAAGCATCCTGCAGCCAAAAATGGGGGTATGCAGAGCTGGTGGAGGAGGGCCTTTGCTCTTTAGAGTAGCGTGGAGGTGACCTGCACCAGCCATGGAAGTCAGAAATCATAATTTGGCATACACATATCATTGTGTGCTATTTACATAATATAAACGCCTTACATTCATATTGGAGACCGCATATTTTTTGACTGGCACAAATCATTAAACAAAGCACAAATTCTGGAAAGCCCCTACATTCTTCCCCTTAATCTCTTTGATGCATAGCAATTGCAGGACATTAAACATACCAGTAACAGTGCCATATTTTCCAGACCAAGGAGGAATTTTTAAAATTGATGGTTTCCTTTCAGCCTCTCCTTCAGTCTACAAAATGCAGATTACCCGGATTTGCCCCACCAGGCTGTGTCTAAGATTAGTCTTTGTACAATGTCTAATAGCTGGGAAGCGCTGCATGAGTATTAATGCCTCTGAACTGCTGCAGCGAGGCAATTAGTAGCTGTGCAAAGGAGATTCTCATGAGGCTTTATTCCTTCTTTATCTTTTAAAAGCAGTTAAAAAAAATTAGAAAAACCATAAAACCCAGTATTGTTACACCGGTTTCCCCAGGCTGCCTGGCCGTGTGCTTGCAGGGCTGCCCCTGCAGTGCTACTGCCAGACCCACACCTACACCTGCTTGTCCACCATGAGGGTTGTGTCTTGATCCATGCTCCATCTGCATCCACATCACACCAGGGACTGCAGGTCAAGTATGATATTTTCTACCTGCTAATAAATTGGGATTTTGAAGGTGTATTTAATACGCTGTCAGACTTCTCCATGGATATGGGCTGCACAAGCACCAGGAGACCTTTCCTCTGAGGCTCTCATGGCTGTAGTCCTCACCACTCCAGGCTGTTAGCTCTGCGTAGCCTTGGCTGAAGTCACATCCTCCCCTTGCATCACCTTAGCTGAGTTTTGGGTCTTGCTTCTGGTGATTGCTGGTGACGTGATGGTACTGGCGAGCCCAGGGAAGCCTTCTGAGAAGTTTATAAAAGCAGCAAACTCTCCTTAATGGAGGTGTGCCCTCCATGGTGTGAAAAGGAGCTACAGGCTTTTCTTCAGAAAGTCATTTATGGGTAAAGAAAGGAAGTGCATAAACTTTGAGGGCTCTTTTTTCTTGCTTCCTCCTTCTCTCCCCTGCTTCCCCCTTCCCCCCCCCCACCTTTGCTTTTTTTAACTAAGAAGAGCAAAACCAGCCATTAAACTTCTGTATATGAAGTGGGGAGTTTCTAAGGCTGGAAGGACAAGGTACTTTGTCTTCCCTGTGAAGATGATTAGGAAACTTCTCAGTCTGGACTTCCAATTATAATTTTTAACAGCCTAAGGCGAAGAGTTTACTCTCAAGTGCCAGACAAATATTTTATGGAGGGGAGTTGGAGTGTTAAGTGACCTAGTGATATTTTCTATGTGGACACAAGGTGGGTTAAGATGTTTTTTGGACTTGGGCAAGAGGTTAAGCTGCATCATTAGACAAAGCTGTTGCTTGCACAGATTTCCGAGAAAAGCAGCCACTTCACTCAGGACACAGGGCCAGGTATTTCAGTGTATTTAAGCCCACTTCTAGCAGCTATATCCATACACATATCCCTGGCACATATCTATGGCACTTGGAGGGAGGATCCTGTCCCAGCACATCCACATGGCACTGACACGGGTCTGCCTTGCATGACATGGACAGACTTTCACCCAGTGCTTTTGTTGATTTACGGGAAAGGCCAGGCTGCTGGGAGCTCACAAAAAAAACCCCAAAAAAAACCCCCAAAAAAGACAACATTACTCAAAAAAACCACAAAACTTTGGTGTGGGACAGTGAACTATAATTGGCTTGTATTGTAATGCTATTAAAATGGTCTTTTTCAAGAAGTTAAGTAAACATTGTTCAATAAGGGTCTGGCTGCACATTAAGTTTGAACTTTTAAAAGCTGTATCTGCCTTCGAGTTAACCAGCTTCATTGCCCGCTCTGCTCTGTTTTGCTGAAATGTCAAAGACCAACCAGCGCTGACTGAAGATTAGGCCTGAAAAGTATAGTCCAATCAGATAATCACTGAGGAAATTAAAACAGAGAACTTCTAATGAGTTAAGGACGGAAGTCTTATTGTATGGATGTTCAGTGCACAGTGCAATAAGGTCATCATCCCATTTAAGGTCATTGAGGGATTCTCTAATGTAACTAATAATCTCTGCTGTGGAATCCGTGCATCTGAGGGATTGTAGAATGATGGTGTCCTGCTTTCTGGCTGGTGTTGGTGCCCATGTTTTAACTTGGTTGCAATAGAGTTACTCTAGACTGAAAGCAGAAGAATAGAAAGAAAAGTGGAGATGCTATCCATGATAATGCTTCATTCTATTTTAATGTATCAAGTAGAAGTCAAGACTCCAGGTCCTTTCCTTTAGTGATGCTATCATTCTGGCTGAAAAGGCAATTTAACTTAAAATGGGGGCTCAGGTACTTAGAATTTTCTGAAAAATACCTTCCTCATCTGAAATTTCTCAGGCAAAGTCACTTCAAGACAAGGTTTTGGTTTTTTTTTTTCCCAGAATAACTATGCTTTTAAAAATGTTTTGGAGCACATTTTGTGGTTTTCCCTTTGATTTCCTGAAGCAGTTAAAGTTAGCTCACCTTTACAGAGAGAGAGTACACATGGGTGTATACACACATGTGTTCAAATAACTGAAAATAAGTTCCTTTTTGAAAAAAGGTTGGATTTTCCTACATTATACACCTGATACTACACTCTAAGACATCTATGAAGTCTCCATTTTGTTTGAAGGCTGCAAGCTTTATAACATTGTTTTTCATAAAATTCAGAATAAAAACATGTTAGATTGTATTACAGAATCACAGAATCACAGGGATTGGAAGGGACCTCTGGAGATCAGCTAGTTCAACCTCCCCTGCCAGAGCAGGTCCACCTACAGCAGGTTGCACAGGATGGTGTCCAGGTGGGTTTTGAACATCTCCAGAGTCGGAGAGTCCACCACCTCTCTGGGCAGCCTGTTCCAGTGCTCTGCCACCCTCAAAGGAAAGAAATTCCTCCTCATGTTTAGATGGAACTTCCTGTGCCCAAGTTTGTGCCCGTTACCTCTTGTCCTATCACTGGGAACCACTGAAAAAAGACTGGCCCCTCCTCCTGGCACCCTCCCTTTAAGTATTTATAAGCATTGATGAGATCCCGCCTCAGTCTTCTCGTCTCCACACTAAAAAGGCCCAACTCCCTCAGCCTTTCCTCATAAGAAAGATACTCCAGCCCCCTCATCATCTTTGTAGCCCTTCACTTTTCCCTCTCCAGCTGTTCCCTGTCTTTCTTAAACTGGGGAGCTCAGAACTGGACACAGTACTCGAGTTGCAGCCTCACCAGGGCAGAGCAAAGGCAGAGAATGAGCTCCCTCCACCTACTTGCCACACTTTTCTTGATGCACCCCAGGATGCCATTGGCTTTCTTGGCCACAAGGGCACATTGCTGGCTCATGGGCATCCTGTTGTCCACCAGGCCTCTCAGGTCCCTCTCTGCAGAGCTGCTTCCCAGCAGGTCAGCCCCCAACCTGTACTGGTGCAGGGGGTTATTCCTCCCCAGGTGAAGGACCCTACACTTGGCTTTGTTGAATTTCATATGGTTTCTTTCTGTGCAACTCTCCAGCCTGTCCAGGTCACACTGAATGGCAGCTCGGCCTTCCAGGGTGTCCGCCACCCCTCCCAGTTTTGTATCATCAGCAAACTTGCTGATGGTACACTCCATCCCTTCATCCAGGTCATTGATGAATACATTGAACAGGACTGGACCCAGTACTGACCTCTGGGGAACACCACTAGTCACAGGCCTCCAACTAGACTTTGCCCCACTGATCACAACCCTCTGAGCTCTACCTGCCAGCCAGTTTTCAATCCACCCCACTGTCCATTCATCTAACCCACACTTCCTAAGCTTGCCTACGAGGATGCGGTGGGAGACTGTGTCAAAAGCCTTGCTGAAGTCTAGGTGGACAACATCCACTGCTCTCCCCTCATCTATCCATCCAGCCATGCCATGGTAGAATGCTATCAAATTAGTCAGACATGACTTCCCCTTGCTGAATCCATATTGACTACTTCTGATAACCTTCTTTTCATCAAGAATACACAAGAGTTTAGCTATGCGAACATGTGGTTGTAACATCACACACAAAGTTAGAAGAAGATAAACTTTTTCACTTAAATAATTGAGCCAACCACTGAATAGTGACATACATGGTAATAATGACAGTGCTTGTCTGGGCATCCTAATTACCCGTCATTCTAATCACCTTGTGCAGTCACTATGTGAGTATATAGGCTAGCAAGGATTAGCAGGAAGATTAAGTTTATGTATATAACATTTCTTTATCTTCTTTGTCTCAAGTTTTATTGGCCCCAATATCGTCACGTAGCTCTGAGCTCCACAGTCCTGTTGTTCACTTCAGTGCAAATAAGGTTGCTTTACATAGGTCTGCAAAGAGACAGCATGAAATTTAAACAAAAATTACAGTAGTACTTCTGTTTGTGTATGTGAGACAGAGAGAGAGATAGCAGGACAAGTTAATAGTTCCTGGTGCAGTCAAGGGAAAAACATGGGAAACTAAAGCCATATTACCCCAGGCCATTGCTGGGAGTCGTGGGAAAAGGTGTTTCTGCTCCTTCCCTCTCTGTGTCTCCTTGCCCTGGGTTGGCAGAGCAAGGGCTGAGTCTTTTGACAGATTTTGTGTTAGGAGCCGTTCTCCCTTTGTGAACTTGTGAGCAAGCAGCACCATGAGGGTGGGCAATGCTTTTTGTGAGCCTGCCAGCACTCCCCCTCCTTAGTAGCACTCAGAGAGCACAGCCCCAGAAAGGGAGTGTCTGACCATCATCTGCCCTGCACCTTACCTATACCTTCCCGATTCAGCCATTGTTTCCACCATGCACCACAGAGCTGCTACAAAAGAGTTTCCCTCCATGGCAACAGACACAATGACCAAGGTCCGGGTAGTTTTTTTTTCATCCTGGAGAATTTTTTAGACGATTTTCATCTCCAGCCCTCAGGGTTAACTCTACTTTACCATAATTTTCTATTGCACTAGCAGCTGGCTCCTCCAAGTCCAGAAGCAACTCCCACTTCTAGCATATACCAAAATTTGTGGAATGGCTGTCAGCCACTTCTGTGCTCCATCAGGTTCCCTGAGACTCTTCTGTCTTTCCTAGAAGGGTTAAAAAAAATCTTATACATTTCCTAACAGAAGGTATCTGGCCCAAGGTGGGATTAGGCTTATAGACACCAGAGGAACATTTATTCTGCTATGGTCAGCCTTGGGGAGAACAAATGATCCATTCCACCATGGCTGACTGAGGAGGTGAGGGAATTCAAAGAAAAGGAAAGGAAAAGGAAACCAAGTTAAAACAGGTAACGGGAAGGTGATGGTGTCTGCAGGTAGATGTAAGAATGGTCTTTGAGAAGACATTTGAAGCTACGTCTTGCTCACAGAGAAGCTAGCTATATTGGTAACCCAGAGTGATTTTTCTCCCTAACAGAAATTGCAAGGAGAGAAAACTCCGAAGAATATTAATGATACTCTCAAGGAACTGTTTGGGATCATTCCTGGGGATGGGGATCCACTGCAGGAGCGAGGCACTTACACATGCAAACGGTGCGCCGTTGTGGGCAACTCTGGCAACCTTCTGCAGTCTCAGTATGGCCAAGATATTGACTCCCATGACTTTGTGCTCAGGTGAGTAGGCACCACCTCGGCTCCAGATGTCTCTGTTGTTTAGTATTTTTGGGGACAAGTGAGCAAACAAGATTTCAGGGGCTATCTAGTGAAATTTGGTACTTAGGTCAAATCTAAGTTCTAAATTTATATCTAAGGGATATAAACTACGTGTGTTGGAGCTACGACCTCATGTTTTAGTTTGGAAAAAAAACATGAATAGGTGTCAATATCGTAGCTTGTTCTGCACTATCCATAATTGCCTGTGTTAAAAAAGATAGATGAAAAAACTGCAGTTTTAAGTAAAAGTTATTTTTACAGCTAGGACTCACAAGTGGTCTTTCACACACTTAACTGACTGTATCAGATTTGACTTTCTTGCACTGGTTCATTCTTGAGTAACGGTGAGGTGGCAAAGCCAAAGTCACTTTGCATTGGACAGGAGACACCTGGTTGGCTGCAGCTACTTTGTGAAGGGTCACATCGCCTCTTCCTTTCGAGGCAATGAAGGTTGGCTATTTTGTCCCACGGAAATGCAAGCTGGAACTAGATAAGCAGAGCTAATCACCCAGAGAGCAGCCAAGACATCTGTGCTGACTAAGTTAATCTCCAATGTGTTGTCCAGCTTTCACACTGCAGCTGCCTGCCCAGCACAGTTTGGGGAGCAACACAGGGCGGGTCAGAGGGCCTGGAAAGGAGGGATTGCTACTGAGAATACCACGTGTGGGATTATACTCTCAGAAACAACATAACCTTTAGCAGGAAGCTGTGCACTGAAGTCAAGAGTGAATCAGCAGAAGATCAGCACTGTTTAAACTGTTGAGGCACCTCAGTCCGCTTGGCTTCCAATGTGGCTTGGACACCCTGTAGAGTCTTTAGATAACATATTCATGCAGAAAAGGCTTTACTAGACTCAAAGGCTTTTTTTTTGAGTAGTAACTAAAAAGTAACACACCTGGATGTGGGTTTCTGCTCTGAGGCCTAACCCCTCTCACAGCCGAGCATCCCTGGCAATGGAGAAACTCTCAATGATTTGAAATTGAACGTTCCAGGCTCTGATTTCTGTTTCAGGCATCTCAAGCCAGACCTGAAGCACAAGGCTTTAAGATTCACTGTAGAAACTTGTGTGGAGAAGGTGACTCCTCTGTGGGATAATCCAACAAACAAAATCTCTGGTGACCCGATTGTGCTGTGGCAATACAGCCAAGCACGGGGAAGAGCCAGGGAGTCTGAGGGGCCACCTTTCCTTCCAAACAGTGTGTTCCAGCCCACTTTTATTTGTTTAACTATCTGCTTTCATGACAGAGGGAAATTCCTGCTCAATCCTTCCTGCTCAAACTGAGTCTGAACTCTGCCTTCTGTCGTGCCATGCAGGTAGCCCCACCACAGATGGTGAGGAAGGTACATAGACCTGAGGGCAGGGTGTGTGTAAGATGACTAAGTTGCCAACCTTGGCTTTGTCCTGTCGGAAAGAATACCCCATATTTTATAACTCAGACTGACTAATCTCAAGGTAAAATACAGTAAGTCTCACACTTTACTGAGTATTTCTACACGGTACAATGTGGGTCGCTGGCATGGAAGAGGTTAACTCAATAACAAGTCCCCCCAGGCTGGCAGGATAGTATGCCTATGCTAGTAACACCCTTTGATGGAGTTAAGTTTAACTACTTAACGTGGGAAACCACTGCAATAACACACCCTGGCATAATCTTGATAAACAGATTTTACCTTCCCCATTGTCAGTGACCAGGGCAGCACGTTGTCTGGCAATGTATGATGTTCCTCATCATCTGATCGGCTACATCCTTCCTTGTCCTCCCTGAGCTTCTGCCAGGAGCTGAGCTAGTATCTATGCAGGAGGCTCCACTGGTTTGCAGAGAAACCCCATTCTGCTCAGAGCCAGCTTGGGGGTTTCTGCATGGTGTTGCATAGCACCGTAGATTCATGCAAGGTCAGTCAGAGACACCTTGGGGATCTCTAATATGCGTTACGCTGCACCCCAGAAATATGCAAACCTCTACTAGCAGTGAGCTAATGCAACAGAGAGTGAATTGCTGATGTGTCCCCAGATTTGCTTTCAGGAGGGAACACATGTATAGAGTTTCATCTCCATTTCTCTCCTTCTTGAGTAGACACTGAAATCATAGAATCATAGAATGGTTCAGGTTGGAAAGGACCTTAAAGATCATCTAGTTCCAATCCCCGTGCCATGGGCAAGGACACATCCTACTAGACCAGATTGCTCTAAGCCTCATCCAGCTTGGTCTTAAACACTTCCAGGGATGGGGCCTCCACAACTTTCCTGTGTTTCTGCAGTCCTGAGTTCAGAACCCCCTCTTTTCCCTGTTCCCTGATGCACCCAACATAAAGTAACCCTGTTTGGCCAACAGGTTTTGGCTGATTTCTGGTGGGCCCTGGGCAGATCTCCATGTGCTGACCCCAGGCTTACCAAAAGCACACCACGTGTGTTCGGAGTGACCCTAAGTAGATGTATCGAAGTTGGAGGACATACTGCAAAGTAAGGTTTGAGTAAAAGAAGTGTCAGCAACAGGTCCCGGTTTTGTCACTGGCTTTGGTGCTTTTTCATGGGAGGATCATAAGGAATATTTGCTGCTTCTTACCACACATAACATGGTTTGTTACCTTGACCCTAGGCATCCAAATACACCTCTACAAATGAGGGAATGAAACTGCAAGAAATCAAGCTGATAGACTCACCTACTGCAGGCTTCAGCTTTAGGATGAAAGGAGATTTGTCCTCATGGACTCACTGCTCTTTTGACAATCTCCCTGCTGACTGTGAAGGGAACCCAGAGATGTGCTCAGAGATAGACTTGCTTGGTAGAAATTCACAATCAGTCCAAGAAATCCCACACTAAAGCTGATCTTTCATTTACTTTTAATTTATCCACTATGAGTGATGGTCATTTCAGCCTGCTTGAGGACTGCTACACCCTGTCCAGGCTGTCGGAAAAGTCTGCATACAGCACTCTCCTTAGCCATGGGAGCATTTTCCTGCCACCTCAAGCAAATGATTTGGGGAAGAATCACACATGTTTGTACCTACCTAATTCTTCTCCTGCTTCCTCACTCTCTCACTTCTTACTTTTGGGCTGCAGAATGAACCGTGCCCCCACTACTGGCTACGAATCGGATGTTGGGAGCAAGACCACTCACCACTTCATTTACCCTGAGAGCTACAAAGAGATGGCAGAAAATGTGAGCATGATCCTGATCCCCTTCAAAACCTTGGACCTGCGCTGGGTTGTCACCGCTCTCACCACAGGCACCATCAACTTGTGAGTAAGGGCAGTCCTGAGCAGGCAGGCTGAAGGGGTGGGAGCCCCAACATGTTGCTGGAAGGACAGAAAATCCACACTGGGCAAATTGCCACTCCTGATAAAGCACTGGGGAGCTTTACAGACCCTTTCAGGTCATGGTTCAGTCCTGAACACTTGCTTTCTAGGAAAAGCTTAATGTTACGGTGCAGTCTTTGAGGTGAAAATACTCATCCAGCTCTTTGCAGTCCCACACAGTAGTCTTAGAGAAATGAAAGGGGGGTATTTTTGCTGCTGGAGGTGGCCAGTTTGAGCAGTGGCTTCCTGGGCTTTGGGGTTCATTTTGGGCCTCATTTGGGGGTTCTGCTCATCTGTCCTCCTCTCCAGTCCCTTGTAAGGACAATGGGTGCAGCCAGCATGCCTGTACCCAGACATACCCACGAGAAAACCGTCTGCAGAATCAAGTGTTTGGTGGGTTATTCATTCAGCAGGCATCCTAGAGACCTGAGACATTTGGGTGGCCAAGTGGTCCTTCGACATAGATTATCCCACTTGCAGAAGAGGACAAGGAGGCAGAGAGGGATGTGCAGGCTGCTCACAGAAAGCAGTGAGCAGAAGCAGACTGGGACACTTAGTCTCCCATCCACAGCATCCTTCTCTGGAGAGGTCAGTCAGGAGTTCTACCCATCTTTCATGGTGGAAGGTGATTGAGAGCCATGCAGAGGAAACACTACTGTTTCGTGTGTCACCGGTGTGCCTTAGCTTCAAATTAACATGTTTACCTGTCAGTAATGTGCCACGCTGGTATTTATTCTCCATTTCTTCTCTGTGCTCTGAGAAGTAAATGTTGTCCTGCTTAATAGATTCATGGTAGCACTAGAACTAGAAATGTGAACAAAACACATGTTCCTTCTGGATGCCTGCTAGCAGATTCTCTCCCTTCCTATAAGCTGGCTTTTCCTAATCCAGAGAATGAAATATGTGACATTTGTACTGTATTTTCTGTTGGATGTAAAGCCATAGACTGGTGGGATTGTTTGGTGGTACCCTGCTACACATAGACAGCAACAGCAGATCAGATTACTTTATTCCAGAGAGAAGTATTTCAAGACATTTCAACTTTTTTCCCGATTTCAGAGTCTCAGAAGATTAAAAACTTGGAAAAGTATGTCCCTGTTGACTGGGGATAAGATCTGCTTTGCATTTTTAAGGAAAAGTTTTTAATTGGACAACAAACGGAGTTTTATTTCTTTATTTCTTCTTTTCTTTTTCTTTTCTCTCTTTGCATATGCATTTCAGATTATTTTCACTTCTTATTAAGATTCCCTTGACTTGTAATAAATCTGGTTTAGTCTCTTTTTACCTTTTTTTGATACCAGTACTTTGTATATACAATCATAAGTTGTCTGTCTTCAGGTCACACTCAATCTCAGAAAAATCAGCTCGCTTAAAAATTGGCTTAAATATAGCAGCTTTTTTGCAAGGCTTAGTTTTTTTTTCTTTTATGTACTATATTGATAATAAAGATTGAGAACCTCTATCCTTAATCCTGGATGCAAATCCTATCAGAGGCAATGGAAAGCTCCCAGCTGCCTTCAATGGCCTTTGAATGAAGTCCCCTTCCTGCACTTTTGTCATACCTGTGCCTGCGCCAGGAAGAGGAGCCCACAAAGGGCCTTTTGCTACCATCGTCACCCACCCGTGTTTCTGTCACTGTCAATGCTCTGTGCCCAGATTTGCAAACCCATTCACTTTTTTTTTTTCTGGTATTTACCTTCAGAAGTGGCAGCAAGTAGGTTACAGTGGTAAAGTTGAGTGAGCTCTTAGCCTGTCAGGAAGATATAACTGGTTGACTACAAGGCAGTCACAGCACATGAAAGGAAAAACATCTTTGCTTAATAAATTACAGAATATATTATATATTTACAAATAGATTGTATACATGAGCTTAGTAAGCATCTGGTATAAATTAGTGTGTGAGCATTTAACCTTATGGAAGAAATACCAGTATTTTAAGATTTTTACCATACTCAAAGCAGGCAAATTGCATCATTAATAAGCTGGCACGTGCTGGAGCAATAAAACTGGAAAATCATAAGCACACAAATCATAACAATACATTTAACGTAATTATAGGCTAGCAGAATAAACCTATGAGCATGCATTAAATACTCAATGTCAGATACAGTCTATAAGGAAGTTGTTGACTGTACATTTGTAAAGGGGAGAAGGCATCAATAAAAGTAAAGCTCATCTGAAATTCAGTATTTTAGAAGAGAAGAAATACCTTAGTGCACTCATAGTTAAAAGAGATAAGCATCCTGTATTATGGTTCAAAAGAAAAGCCAACCTCTAGATGGCCTTTATATTAGATTGAATTGATAACTGAATGATTCTCTCGGACATGTCCCATTTGACTGATGGATGTCGCATTTCAAAGTGGCTCTCTAAGACTAAGTATTGTCCCAGAAAAGACCAAGAAAAGCCTTCTGGGACAGAAAATCTTTAGGCCCTCATCAGTCATATATTTAGCCTAGTTGCCTTAATTGCCTTCTGCAAGTCTTCTAGAAATCTCCATAGTGAAAAAGGTCCGTGTACCTCCACTTGGTTTGGCAAAGAGCAGTTTTTGTATTCCTTAAAATGTTCCACATCTTCCACTTGGGTCAGTGGTACAGTAAATGTCCTGTACAGTTGGCCAGTGATGCTGGCAGGCTTCACTAGAGCCCTGCCAAGTGGCTCATAGATGTTTCCTAGGTTATATGAATTCCACCTGTAGCCACCTTCATCACAGACTTCACTGTTTGTCCCACTCCTGTGTGATATTTACTGGGTTGCTAACTCTCTGGATGCTATACAGCCCGGTTTTGACATGATCATAACAGCATAGGTCTCCATTTGGAGAGTATGCCAATTAATTAATCAGTATGCCAATATTTTCCATGCAATTGTATGAAATTCCACAGTCAAGTAACAGGAGGGCTTGGGAATTGTTTGTGAAAATATGAAATATACCATAATTAAAATGACTAACATGCCATCTGACAAGAGCTACAGTAGTCCTCTGGTTGGATTAGAACTGTCTGCAAATACCGTCTTGAATATTGCATAGCGTTCACTTTGGTCTTCTACTGTACCTGGCTAGATGTTCATGAAATACGGCCCTTTTGTTTCCTCCACATCAGCTTTTCAGGAAAGACTGGTTCTTTATTTATATAGTAATGAGGAGCTTTTACCAGCAGAGAAGCCCTTTAAGTTTTCATAACCACAAAAAGGACATGGTATCACCAAGCCTACTTTTGCGAACTTTGCTAACCGAGGTCAGGAGTGGGAAGCAGATGCAAGGGCAGATTTGCTGAGGGCAGATTAAGAATTCTGCACGGGTGTCCCTTTCCCTGTTAGCATTTCATGTCAAATCTTGAGGGGCTGGAAGCCTTCACATCTTCGACTGCATCCAGTCTGGAGCAGGGATCTAAGGTCAGGGATGCCCAGAAGTACCTGAGGAGATGAGGACATTGCCAGGTCACCACTGGTTTGGGAAGATTTAGACTAATGTTTCAAAGTGCTGATGATCCATGGTTCAAAGAGAAATAAAACATTTATCACAGGAACTTTGTTGTTACCAAAAATCAAGCAAAACCATCTAGATTGAACTAATGGAAGGTTTTGGTGCTTTATCACAACTCATTTAAAAAGTGTGCAGGGTATATTTTGGGATATAGTCTAGTTACAAGGCCAGTTCAAAATTTTCTTACTTGAAACAAACTCAGGGAGATTTTTTTTACAGTACTTGTGATGAGCTGTGCAATGCCAGCATGTGCTGTGCATGAGATATAGGGAAGAAAAGATTTTTTTGTTCTCAAGACATGACTCGTGATTGCGACCCAGTCATGAGGTATGACTTGGAAGTTTTATGCTGGGAAGTGCAGGAAGCCCTCAGCATCCCCCTGGGGAGGAGGGGAATAGCTTGCTGGTGAGGGGCTGTGTACTGGGAGTGCCAGAGTTGCACATAACCACAGAAATTGTGAACTCTACTACCACCTACACTGAAAATCACGTAGTAGCTTCAAGTATTAGGAGGGGAAAAGTCTCCCCCTGGTGGGAGAAGGTTTTTCTGCCATCAAATTAAATGGAAAGCCCTTCCTGTCATCAAAGTGCAAAGCCTGCAACAGTCATGGTCCGAGAATTAGAAGTCATGGCCTCCACGGAATATTGACTCTACAGTATATTGTCAACTGAATCTTTGGTGTCCTACTATCAATAATTAACTTGAAAATGTAGAAATGTAATGGATTCCTATAAACTTGTTTCAGTGACAGCTCATTTTTTCATGCTGTATTACTTAATTGCAGCCTTATTATCTAACAACTTCTTGGATTTATTACTTTAAAGTATTTTGAATTTATTACTGTAAACAAAAAAATATTATTTCTTTCTTTGAAAATATATGAAAATATTAATTGTTTGGGTTTTTAATAATCTTGGTGTTGTTTTGTGCATTGTGTGTTGTTTTTTTTTTTTCTTTTAACAGCACGTATGTTCCGGTTCCACGGAAAATCAAAGTCAAAAAAGAAAAGGTGAGCAATGCTGGTTTGTGAATTTGTTCTGCTAATCCACTTGTAGGTCTTTTGCCTCTTTGGGAGACTGCAAGAATCCAAGGAACCCCAATTACTGAGGGTCAACCGGAAAGCAAGGGAGTTTATTTTCTGCCAAATTACTCCATCTCTTAACGCAACAGATCTATAAAAACTGCAATCAAAATACACACACTCCACAAGGCTCAGCTAAGCTAAAGGTTTAGCTCTTCTGTGCCATCCAAGCCATAGGTCAACCACTAAATAACTGAGGTTGGAAAGAAACTGCTCTTGTGACGATGCCATGGCATTACTGCTGTTCTAAAGGTTGTGTTATTTCCTCTGGTACTGCCCAGGGAGATTTAGGATGTACTGTTTGCCAGAGGTGCTCACCCTCCACAGCAGTTGCTCTGTTTCCACCCATTGCAGTCATCTGGATGTAAAAACACTTTGAGCTGTGGAGAGCTTTTGGAGTTTTTTTAAAATAATTTGACTATTTGAATGCCAGGGATGTTTCTCACTCCAGAGTCAGTTCCTTGTAGTAAGGAGCTAAGTGAACCCTGAACAAATAAAGCTGTGTCTTTTCAAGTCAGTGGAAAATTCATGAAGGTATCAATGGCTTTTGAGGAAGGCTCTTAACCCACAGCTGTAATAACTGCCTCTACCTAATTAAACAAGCCTGGAGACTGGGCTCAGGCGAAGTCCATGCTGATTTTGTCCCAAATGGATTAATATTCTCCCAGGCAATGTTCAAGCAAGGTTTGGAACATTGCGCAGACCAGGGAATATTCCCTGTTTTGCACAGGGACAGAATAGAGTAATGTGGACACCATCTGTGACATGCCACTTCCCTCAAGGCTAACAAAACCCTTCTGACCCATTTTATTTCATAGTGTGGATGTGTAGAAGGCAATTGGTAAGGGGACCTCACTACTCTAAGAAGGTCAAAGAAAGATGGCCAAACCTGGTGCCCACCCTACAGAAGAGAGTCTATCCCATGAATCCTGACTCATTGCCCAAGAATGCTGTGGTTTAATAGACACGTCCCACTGCTGGAGGCAAGACTTCCCATGGGGCAGGATGGTCATTCCCATGTTGCACCTTTAGCCACCTTGCAAAGACTTATTGTTGTTGTAGCTGCAAGGTTTGAGGACATAACAAGGCAGTCTATGTAGGGAGAGGTAACAGACATTTCCTCTTCTACAGACCTCCCAGCAAAAGAAAAGTCTCATTCTCTCAGCCTTTGGGGAGGCTAATTTTCAGAGGAGCTTAGGCTCCTAATGTCTCAAGGGCTAGGAAAGTAAGATCGTAGCCCCAGAGCATTAAAATTATAGATTAATGTCCTTCATTCAGGAGGCCAGGTTTTGCCAAAGGCTTCAGATAAGACCTTTAACCAGCGTCAGTTTATATCCCTGTGTTTCAAAGCGTGGACCTCTGGGGTCATTAAATAATCATTTAGCTTATCCTTACCTGTTGTGAGGAACACATTAACCTCTGCAAAACTCTTGTGAGATGCACTAGGGCAGATTGTTAAACTCATGACACAGTTGAGTAGCACTAGCCCAGGGTACGGCTGGTGATACTCAGCAGCTTCCCAAGCAGGGAAATGAGAAGCTTGTGTTTCTTCCCACACAGCGCAATGCAAAACACCCTGTGAGAAGCGATTACACACAGATACAGTAGCAGCAATTAACCTCTGACTTTGTAAAAGGAAAAGCCCTGCAGCTAACTAGACAGCACTGAAACACTGTCACTCTAATTACAAACACAGCAGAGAGGGAAAAGCCTGATTCAGGGAAGGGGGTTGAAACTGAGGGCTCCCACCAGTCCTTGAATTTACTGTACACTCGGGTCTGATCTTAACTGCTCTGCCTCCATTAGATGGCCTCATAATTTCCCCAGGAGATAACCAAGTGCAATTTATGTCTTTTTAAAAACAAAACAACGAAAAAGCATAGAAAAATAGTATGTTTGGGAAACAAGAGAAATGCAGCTGATACAACCTGATAGGCTTCCTTACAGTTTACATCTGACCTCTGGTTTCCTTAGATCTGTACTTATAGGGATACTGAGACATGGTTGGCGTATTGTGCTGAAGATGCAGTTGCTGCTACATTCCCACCCAAATTACAGTCGGACTCAATGATCTTAAGGGTCTTTTCCAACCTAAATGATTCTATGATTGTATGATATCTGGCATGGTATCTCATGCTTGCCTTGCTCAGACCTTCAACTCCCCAGACGTCACCTGGATTATAGTAGGACAATGCAGGGAGAGTCAAATGGCTAATTTTCTTCTCACTTGTGCCATTCCATACCCATTGGTTTCAGTAAGAATCACCCAGGATTTACATTAGCATAAGCAGGTGGGGTATCCAAACCAAGGAAGGAATATTCTTGTGCCATTGCACATGGGAAATATTCTTGAATGCACTTAACTGTGGGACTTTATTTTTCTCTTTCACATGCCCTCAGGGAATAACTATTATTCCTTTCTTCCTCACTCCCCTACCACAGTGTCCTTTAGGGATAACATGTTGTCATTGTTTTTTATTTTTTCCCATCATATTTTACTAATTAGTCTTTCTCTCTAATTTTGCCTAGATCCTGGTTTATAATCCAGATTTTATGAAATATGTCTATGAAAACTGGCTCCAGCATCATGGGAGATACCCCTCCACAGGCCTTCTGTCTTTGATATTTGCACTTCACGTATGCGATGAGGTAAAGCCAACTGTGTTTGGATATATGGATAAAAAGTCAGGGTATTTCATGCTGAAGTGACAGGAACATGCCCTGGCCACTCATTCAGCCTTTATTTCTCCTTCTCTGTCTTCTCTGCCATTTGCTTCTTCAAACAGATGCAGGGTCCTCCGTAACATGCAGATGTGCTCAACTGACAATGACGGATTTTTTTTAATTTCAGCAAGTGGTGGGGGTTTAAGATGCAATTCAGGGGAATATCAATAGCGAGAGTCCACTTGGTATCAAAAGACATCTAAATATGGATGGTGTCTGTGCCTGTCTTGTTAGTGGAAGTCCCAATTATATTTTTTCTCACTGTTAAGGCACCAAGAGCCATTGGTGTTGCCCTAGGCATGCCCTCTGCTTCCAGCTGCCAGGCCAGAAAAATACAAATCTCTTGGCCTTGTGTGACATCTGCCTGCCTTGAGTAGATGTATTGAGTACTCAAGGACATCTCAAATGGCACTTATGTTTGAGCAACTGCATTGAGGTCTTATCTGTCTAATCAGTGGAGCCAAGAGGCTGATTTCAGCAAACCAAATTCCTGGTAAGACATTAGGGGAGAAGGATTGCTCCCTGATTTCCAGTAGCTGTGCTGCCTGAATCTCCACTGACTGTAATAGATGCTCAGGCACCTCCCTTTGGATATCTAAATCTTAAAACAGTCCCACCTGAAGAACTTCGATGACTAGCTCTTACATAAGCCAATTTGGGGAATGCAGATGGTCTATTTTCAAACCCAAACTTGTAGATTTATACAGTAGGTTATGGCAAATTCCTCTGCTCCAGCAGTTACTTGAGGAAATTCCCTGGTTTGAGTGAGCTGCTTCTAGATGACTGGAGACTTAGCTAGCCAGTCTAAGGCCAGGTCAGCTCTACAAAATCCTCCAAGCATGGGTTTGTCAGCATGGGGGATAAAGACCACTATGCTGGCAAAATCTCTTGTCTGAACACAGATCTGCTGATGAAATAAGGGCTTTTGTCAGCTAGGCCTGTGTTGCTTGAAGAGATGATGGAAATACTCCTAACGATGCTGGCAGAAACTGCACTATAGTCAAGGCAGATAGGATGGGCAGTTGGGTGGAGCCTGTTTTCTGGTAAGCAGGCAATGAGTAGGGCTCTGACATTGCCAAAAATAACTTAAACCCAACTCTCATTTGGGTGAGTCCAGGTGTGTGTGGGTTAAGGCGCTTGTTCAGTGGGCTATGACCCATTCAAACCCAGCCATGTTGCCACTCTCAGTTTAAATAAATCAGCTGTGATGTCTGGACTTTTACTACCAGAGGAGACAGGCTGTTGGGAGAGGAAAGGCCATAGGAGTATACACACAAGGAACATAATGTCCATCTGCCCCTGAAATGACTGCAAACGTCATATAACTAAGCATATAAAAGAGGGTCAACACAGGTCATCATTTGGAAGATTAGGAGCAGAACCAAAATATTTTCATTCTTTGTGACCTTAATCAACTAAAGAGGTGGTTCCCATCCCAAGCCATGGACCTCCTGAGGTCAGACGCCATGCTTAGGGGAAAGGAATGTGTTTTCCATGTTGCTAAACAAGCATTCATGGGTAGAAATTTCCTTTTCTGTCTGGGTTCTGGTATGGTGGTGGTCTCAGCATAGCTTAGGATGTAATGTCCCTCGAGCAGGCCTTGGGCTGTTATTCTGTGATTGCATCATGTCATGTAGTAGAATAGCTTGGCACATAACTGAGGTCCTCAGGTGCTTCTGCCTATAGATAAATTGAGAATCAAGAAACATTCTTCAACATTTCAGAGCTTTCCAGGCCATAAAACCAATTCTCTCTTACTTCCCAGGTGAATGTGTATGGTTTTGGAGCGGACAGCAAAGGACACTGGCATCACTACTGGGAAAACAACGCTTCAGCTGGCGCTTTCCGGAAGACAGGTGTCCATGATGGTGATTTTGAGTTCAATATAACTTTGACTCTTGCCTCCATTGAAAAAATAAATTTTTTCAAAGGCAGATGACCCTGGCCATGGGGAGAGGTGGGGGCTGCAATTTCCAACATGCAGCAGAACCAAGTTCAGTGAAGATCATCTGGGCGCCAGCCAGGTTTGAGTGCGTGAATCTGCGGTGGATTTGGAGCGTCTCACTGCTGCAAGGTACACCGCAGGGAGCTCGGCTGAAGACCGGCTTCCACGCTGCACGTGATTTCCTATCTGCAGATAGCTGGGAACTACCAATCGGTTGTGGGAATAAATGAATCTCTGTTTAGCCTCTACGGCTTGATTTCTGAATTGCTAATGAAAGATCTGCCAGTTGCAATTAGGGGAAACCTGGGCACAAGAACTGCCATTTGTGTGTCCATTCTTTCCTTGAGCAAGGCAGAAGATCCTTGAAGAAGAGTGAAAACGACTTCTGGGACTTGACACCCACTAGGGCAGCTGTGAACATCATAGTAAGGATTACCTCAAAGAAATGAATTCACTTCTGCTGTTGATCTTCTTTTTGAACTCTCTTCTATTTCCTCTATTACTCCTGGTTTCATGCTGGTTGCCTGGAGTAGTTAATATTTCAGCCATTGCCTCATCCTGCATTGATAGGGTCTAGAATATACAAATCAAATCATCTCTGATCATATTTTATTTAATATAGGTTCTTATGCAGCCATAAACAGAGAGAAAACAATACTGAAAACTACAGCAAAAAAATGGCCTTTTTAGCCACTTGTTTGCTTGTCTTCTTTGGTTATATATAATTTTTATTTCTTTTTTTTTTTTTTGGTGGAAAATACTCTGGAATGCTCATTTTTATTTAATCACTTTAAGGTGGGAAAGTGGACTTTTTTCTTTCAGTCGTTTATATGTGCCTTTTATAATTGTGCAAGAGATGTGATTTTTTTTAAAGATGACAAACCCTAAATTAAACTTTTTTATAAAAAAGGGGGAAATTAACCAAAGTTTAGCCTCCACATGGTATACTTTTGTAGTCAAAAACAATAATATCAGCTCCTATATTGTATTTGAGCAAATGCAAATAAGACTAATTTTTAAAGGTAGCTTTTACCTTTTTTACGGGAAAATATCCGAAAGTTGCAAGGAAACTTTTCCTCTTATTTTTTTATAAATTTAGAAAGCAGTATCTCTTTACAAGGTGTCTATTTGAAATGGAAGAAATATCATGGGTTGGGATATCAGCTAGTAATACACTAGGAAAATTTTGCCCTGTAGCAGCATCTACAAGGACACAATCTACAGAAGCTGATCCTACAGTGTAAGTCAGACTTCAAAATTATGCACATCTCTGGAGGAATGAGTGTATTAATGTCAGTACCTCTAGGCAGTGAGAGGAGGGAAGTCACAGTGGAGATTTTATATCCACAAATCTTTGCTGGAATCAACACATTTAATTCTCAAGGACAGATAGAGTATGAATCCAAGAACAGAGTTCACGTAGTGAAGAATGGAGAACAGTGGTGTTTTCTTCCTGGTATCATGAGAATAGGATTCGTGGATTATTGACCCATTCTCAGCTCTAGTGAAGCCAATGGAGTTCTTGCCACAGACTTCTCGGGACTTTACATCAGGCTTGGAAAAAACAGCATATTTCATTTTTAATGGATTGCAATGTTTGGGGTTTGTGGCAATTTAGAAATCATTATCTAAACGACTCGTCTTTCATGAACCAGTTATGACAGCATGTCCAAGTGGATGAGTATTTGAGCTCAGCAAAAGCCTAGCCCTTCGACCAGTGATGTGCTTCAGTCCAAGATTTATCCCCTTGTCTTTGTGCCAGTTGTTAACAGTGAGCTCCCCTCCAAGACAGCAATTCACGGCACAATGACACGCTCAGCTGGAACACCCCTATTTTGGGCTATAGCACAACTCACGAACATGAACTGCTTTAGCTACGTATTACTGGACTTGCAGTGTGTAAAGAGCTGAGGATGCCAAACGTCTGTGTGGGGAACTGAGCTCCCTTTGCTGAACACACGTGACCCTTCAGTTAAGCAATATGAAAAGGGCAAGATTTTCAAATCCTCATGCTGAGACCTGTTCATGATCCTCATGTCAAGAAGCCCTTTCCCAGCATGGTCGCCAGCAGCACTACTCACCTGCATGCCACAGGCACAGCAAATTCAACAGGCTTACTGTCTTCTACATGTACTTTGTAAAAGAATGAAACATTTCTACCCGAACCATGACTGTTTGTAAGTTTTAAACATTCCCACTGTTTAAATTGTTGTTGATCGATATGCTTCTGATGAGGTATCACAGTAATGCAAGCAAAGCAACTTTAAGAGGAAAAAGACTCCATGGATATACAACAGTAGCTTCACACTGTGGCTGGATTTTGGAGATACTTGTTTCATCACAAGCTTCAAATATTATTTTTTTTTCCTCATGGAAAGATGTAAGTAATTCAGAAATATTTCATTCCTGTTTCAGTCATTTTTAGAAAGACTTGGAAGAAAATTCATGGTGATTTGGTACCCAAATCCCATTGATTTTTTTTTTTTATCACAGGTGGCAGTTTGGGATCAAAGAAAGTGGTAAAAAAGTCAGCTGTCTTCTAGCTTGTGTTGTTCTGAAAGTCTCCTTTTGCTGTCCAAATCAAATTTCCAATTTTCCCCTGAATATTCTGCCTCTGACGGCACATATGAAACATCATGGTTCATATTATTGTGGATAGATTTAGTGTCTTCATCATGGAACAAGATGCAATTCCCATTTAATTTTTCTGCCGACAGCAAGCTGTAACTGTGTACCACTGATGTCCATTTTTCAGAGCGTGAGGAGAGCAGAGGGTCGGCTTTTCTAGCTGTGAGATGAGGGATAGTCTGTGCCATCACATTTCTGTTCCAGAGGAACTTTTTCTAGAGTCCTTTAAACAAATGACTGTTGTACTAGATCTTTGTCTCAGTTTCTCTACAATTTTGCTGCTTTTTCAAATGCCTTTAGAATAAGGAGATACCAACAGATGATGCTGAGGGAAGAATTAATTCCCACTGCCAATGTTAAGGAATGTCTGTGTTCCTGCTAGAAACTTTCCGGGTTTATTTTGTTTAAAAGAACAACAAAGGAAAACATTTACCAACATCCAAACTCTTGGACTGTATTTGCCACCACTGCAAAGTCTCTGAAGCACTCCTTGAGTGTGTGTTATGTTTTTTACCAAAGCAAAATCTCTTGAGCACTTTTTTTCTCCCATGACCAGATTTTCTTCCTATTTTTCTTCAACTACACAGTAGATTATTAATTTTTTTTTCCTCTGATGGTGGGGAGTTTCACTCAATCATGCTTTGACATTTTATTTATTTAATTTTTCTGTATAATATGAATCAAAATAAATTTTTTATTGCAATCAAATCAAAGGGGTTTCTCTCTGTGCACGTTTCTTCTTGCCACAATATTTCCATCAGCTGCTAGAACCTCTTCTGTGACATAACAGTGTAATGAAACCTTATTCCACTTCCCTCCCACCCATCCCTTGGGTGACACTGGTGTGCTTCAGGGTGCTGGAAAGCTTGTGGTCATGGGCGTCATACTGCTCGGCTTATGGCAGCTCTAAGCCTCTCTGGAGAAAAAACTTAAACTTTATATGCCTGTGGTGTCCTGATGGATCTATGCTGTATTTAGGCAGACTCAGAAATCAGTGACTTTAGAAGAGATTCAACTCACCTGTTCTCTGGGAGTGACATACCTGGCTCCCTTCACAGGAGAGATGCTGAGGATCCACCACAGGTCCCCATTTGAAGAGCCTGATCTAGCTGCTATGATCCCACAAGCATTTTAGCCATGCATGCCCTAGGTTGTCCATTAGAAGAACCCCATCTAGGAGGTGGACATCTTTGATCAGGTGTCACTTCAGCATGCCACACCACATAATCTGCATGACCATGGCTTTACATGGGAAGACTCCGCTATAAGTATTTCTTGTGGACCTCATAAGCTGCTCAGTTTCCTTTTGTACTATTTCCATTCATTCTTCAAGGGAGTGAATACGGTAGACCACCTACTTTGCCCACCTACAATGGGCAATGCAAGTTGCCCGTTGAAATGTAACCAGGCTCGTTGCAGCTAGAAGCTGCAAGGTAGAAGCTCAACACGTCATCACAGGTTAGCTCGGGGAGCTCCCATTCAGATACAGGCAATGGTCTGATGGTCACAGTAAGAGCTGCTTTCCAGTGGGATCTTCAGAGGACCAAGTTGTCAGGAGGTGCTTCACACTTTGTTTTTCAACCCAGGCCCTAGACATGCTACATCAGTGAGCTATTAGCCACTGTTTATGGATACAGCCCAACCAGCATTACACTTATTGAAAATGAGTGGGAAGTAGAGGCATGGAAGTCTGAGGAGCTATCCCAGTCACTTCAGGTCCCAAAATCTAGTTTCTGCCCAGTTTCTATAACCAGGCTGGTCACAGGGTTGTTCCAAACAGAGAAAGTAGGAGTGCTAACTTGGATGGCTTTTGAACTGGACTGCCCTTCACAGTGGCTCTATACCATCATACTTGTCACTGTGCAGAGGAGATGCAAAGCATTTGCTCCCCTGACATCCTCAGCAAAGCAAACTAACACTAGGGAACAGCTTGCTCTTGAAACTCATTTTACATTTTTCTTCATGTCCACTCACAGGAAGCACACTGAAATGCAGCTTCCAGGTCTGAAATGATTTTGTCAGGAAAGCGATTTGCATAAAATTACAATCTGAAGATCCCCTGAGACCAGTAAGACATGCAGCAACAACAACAGCAACATCCAGACAGATGGACCAACCACAGGAGTTGGACAAAGGGCTTTGCTTATACCATCAAATGAAGAAAGAAAGTACCCACAGGGGAAAAATATGGCTTCAGTTCATGGCATGGGTTCCTTTGATAGCTCACATTCGGGACAGCAATTAAACCCAACAAATGAATAGGCAAGGGAGTCCCTTGCCACCTTTAAAATCTCTGTTTTCACTTTTCTTTCCTACAGACTTTCAGAGAGCAGATCTCATTACATTTTGTTATCTTCAGGCAATGTGAAATAAAATGTGATTCACGCAGTGAAAAGTTCTCCAAGGTTAGGTACCTTTATGCAGAGGTAAATCTCTGTTCAGTTTAATTTTCTCCTATAGAAAGTGTAGCACGTTGCCTTACTCTACTTTGTTTCTAAGGTAACTTGGCTAGCAGAATATAAATATGTGCATATGGGAATTTGGCCGGACCTGTGACACTAACACTCCTAATAAGATGGGACATTTCCCAGAATAGTTACTTTTTCCACATAATCAGAGACCGCGGTGTTACACAGCATGCCAACAGTCATGACTACCCACTGCCTCCCTGTCCACCCAGACATTAAATCCATAAGAAAAGCAACCTGGCCTATCCCACTAATGCTTCATCCTGCAGTACCATGATGTTCCTCCAAGGATGCCCCAACCAAGCCTCCAAATCAAGTGCTACAAAATGAAGCCCCTTATGGCGGTTTCTCCCCATGTGAATTTTTGTGTTCCCTTCCTTGCTTTTCTGGGGCTGGACCCAAAGAGCTGTCACCATCCAGTGGAGCTGCATATTGTTCTCCCAGCCCCAGCCTAAATCCACAGTCTGGGACTGGGTGTTTGAATGGACTGGCCAGTTTGCAGCCACATCATGTGTTCAGCCTGTGCACATGCCTAGGTAGGTTTCATATGATAGAAAATAATGGAAATAATGATTTCCACTCCTATTTCTCCTTTGAGTGTTGGAGGATTTTGTATAACACATCCTCACGCTCAGATATCAGCCGGAAGGTATGCGTGAGCAAGTTCGCCAAGATGCTGATGAGGCACGGAGCTTCTGCCTCATTAGAAGCCTCCACTTCTGATGGACTAACAGGCAGAGTCATGCGAGTGACTGATGACTGACAGTTCATCATCGCTGGGCCCATCAAAGTGTTGGCTGTGGGAAGAAGTCCTGCTTGCTGAGAGGCTCTGTCATTTGAGGGTTTGATTTGAATAGGTAGGTAAGGAAATAAAAATAAACAGAAGTAAAGTTCAAGAGAGGCTAAGTAAAAATAAAGTCAAGAGCTTCTAGAAAACCTTTGGAAACAAAGTAGTGTTTTAACTATTTGTTTGGTCTGCCAAAGTAGGTGGGCTGAGAGTGAATTAGGCTGGTGATGCTTT
This sequence comes from Chionis minor, assembly GCA_013398295.1. Lineage (NCBI taxonomy): Eukaryota > Metazoa > Chordata > Aves > Charadriiformes > Chionidae > Chionis > Chionis minor. The sequence goes on along the minus strand of VZSF01004098.1, from coordinate 607,749 downwards.
TGGGCAATGCATGTTGTTGTGAGTTGACCCCAGCCAGCAGCCAAGCAACCACACAGCCGCTCGCTCACTACCCCCTTGCCCCCCTGCCGGGTGGGGGAAAGGAAGAGCAAAAGCAAGAAAAGCTGTGGGTTGCGATACAGTTCAATCAGCAACAGAAGAAGAAAACCCAAGCTTTGTAAAGGCAAACAATCACTCACCACCTCCCACCAGCAGACCAATGCCCAGCCAATGTCTGAGCAACAGCCACCTTGGAAGACAACTCCCCATCTCCTTCTCCTTCCAGCTCAGTTTATTGCCAAAGTTGACGTTACATGGGGTGGAATCACACCCTGGGCAATGCAGATCAGTTGTTGTGGCTGTGTCCTCTCCCGATCTCTTGCTCAATCCCAGCCGAGTTGCTGAGGGGAGCAGCGTGAGAAGCAGAGAAGACCTTGACGCTGTGCACACACTGTTCAGCAACAAAGCCAAAACGCCAGTGTGCTATCAACAGTGTTTTAGCCACCAATCCAAAACACAACATCATATGGGCTGCTATGAAGAAAGTCAACTCCATTCCAGTCAGACTAAAATAAACTAGAAACTTAAGGAAGTCTATGGATTCAATGGGTGCTGACACCTTTCTTGAAGTCTGAGAACAGGTAATACCAACAACACCTGAGCTAAAAGTTTAGGTCAAATTTCCACCTTAGTTCCCAATTACTCACCCACTCCAGAAATCACCCACTGGAATGAGGTGAGATTGCTACTCACCACTAGCAGGAAGGGCATGATCCAAATGGAAAAAACTAGGAGCTGCTTCAGGAAGAGTGCAGCCAGGGGCGCTGGTGGCAGTTCAGTTCTTGTTACTGCAGGAGCTGGAATAATATTTTAAACCAACAGCCAGGGGCAATGAGAAATCACTGTTTTATGTGGCTGTGTGCATTGTGTTTGCTTTCTTCCATGGGTCACCCTAACACTTCCCTTCCCTGAAGGTGTGTGCGATGCCACCAGTGATAGTCCTCTCCATGGTGGCTTCTTGGGGGGTCAAGGGAACTTCACTGCTTGTCACTGGTTGCAAGTCTGGCCCACAGCTACATGACTTTACAGCTTAGCAGAGAGATCCGTAAGACACAAGTAAATGAAGCTGGAATGTTGTTTTTATTTCCTATAATAAGCAAAGGAATGGGAAACATCAGCATGCACGCAGATTAATGGGTCTCTGAGCAGCGAGATGTGATTAACTCATTTCAGTCAGTGTTTGGGATCTCAGCACCTCATTAGCTTTTTCATTAATGGTTACAACTAATATCTGATTAGCGCCTCTGTTTAGCCAGTAATGAGTTCTCTTTAATGGAGACAGAGTTTTCCACTGGGTGACAGTGAAAGAGAGAGAGGGAGAAGGAGCTCTCTAATTACTGTGCTAACAGGGCACCTCACCATCACCGTCACTGACCCAACTGTCCTGCCTACCCCATCATAACTGGCCCTGCCTCCTTGGCGCAGGCAGAGGTTTGATGTGCTAAATACACTCAGCAAGCCAGAGGGAGAAGACCCAGTTCTGGCTCTTGAAAAAGAAATCAGCCCAAGCTGGATGAGAGTAGGTGGGACAGCCCCATCCTTGGCCTAAAAGGTACAAGAGGCAACAAGTGACCAAGAGATGCACAGGGACAGGAGAAGAAACACAGGACAGAGATACAAAGCAACGGCTGCTTTCATACAGAGCACTCAGTGCAGTGATTTGCTTTCTAATAGATTTTAATAAATTCCCCACTAGAGCGTGCTGTTTTCCTGTTCCCATGAGTTATCCAGTGGCTTGTGGAGCACACAGCTCTCCTGCACCAGTGTGTGTGACATCACGGGCTCAGAGTGTGTTCACTCCTGACACTACCACTACATCTTCACAGCTATAAGCCTTGGGATTTATTTGCTAAATCTATGTATTTTGGCCTCTGGATGAGAACTAAATGCAGGAACCCACTGGCCATGAAAGGGATGGGGAAGCACAAAAAGTCCTGCAAGGTTTCACACCCTGACAGTTTACATTGATGCTGTTATCCAAGCAGTTTTCCTTTTCTGCTTTGAAAGGGGATGATACTCTCACTTATGCATGTGTTGTCTTTTGTACTGACCCTTAAGAAATGCTCATAATTGAAAAAAAAGAAAAAAAAAGAAGAAAATTATTCTTCCTTCAAAACTTAATTCCATGATGAGGGACAAATATTTGGGGCTCCTGGCTATGTGGTAACGCTCAGATCTTTTTAGTTGCGGATGTAAAAGGCTTTTGTTATAGCAGATCAACATGTCCTTTGTGGATCATAAAGGCAACTCAGTTGTTTCTAACAGGACTTGTATGTTATGCTACCAATATAATCAACTTGCGTAGTTTTGTATTTGTTTGTTCTCAGCTGTAGCACCCAGATGTTAAATGAGGGGCAGATATATTGTAAAAAGTAATCAATGCTGCAAATTAATTAGCTGGGTTCAATGAAAGCAGAAGCCCTATCTGGCTGCTGACTGCCAGCAGTATGTGTGCTCGTGTCTCAGCTATGTCCCACTGCAAAGTAGAGGGGAACGCCCTGTGGGGTAGAGTGGACACCACTTGGCAGAGCATTGGGCAGGGACCTAAGGGTCCTGGCTCCTACCTTGGGCTCCAGAACAGCTCTGCTGGGCGGCCACACCAAGTCCGTGGGCAGCCTGTCCGCTGCAGGGGAAAGTGCACCCATCCAGGGCAATCCTGGGGATCGCTTTGGCTGGGGCATACCAGCATTGTCCACCATCCCCCCAGATGGATGCAGAGCTGCCTCTCACCTAACTCAGGAGAGGAGATGCTTGTATCAAGCCCGAGAGGCCAACAAAAGAGACCCAGTGCATCACACTCAGCCCACATGGGAAAGATGTACCTTCCCATGAGCCCTCCCTGAGGCTTGGGGCAGTAAGCTCCACTGTTTAAAATTGTGCTATTCGGGCAGCTACTGCCTTCAATTTTAAATTTCCTACCCAAATACTTCACAAAGCCACTGGGTTTTCAATATCATGATATCAGTATAGTGAACAATTTTTCCACTTCACCTCTTCTGCTGAATACTTCCTTAGTACACTCATTTCAAGCTGAGGAGTTTTTATTTGTCGTTCTTATTCTTTGCCCATCTCTGAGATGGGTTTGAGGTCCTCCCCAAGTCCAGTACCTTCCAACTCATTGGCCAGATCCTCATGACTGACCACAAGTGACACAGGGTTACAGCTCTGGGCAAAATTCACCAGCCTGGCTTGCAGATACTCTAGCTGCTGCTGCTTTACTCAGACTTCAGTTGTTTTCTGTGGTGTGGTAGCTCATCCTTACTCATAGACCATGAGTAGCAAAAATTGCAGACCAGGTAGGGAAAGTATGTGCTGAGGTTTGTAATGGAACTTTTCCCTTCTAAGTGTATACCTCATTGAGAATAATCCAGCCCTGGGTCACCTGCATTTTGGAGCAGCTAGAGTGCATTATGGTGAGCAAAGTCACCTGCATTTGCATGAGTCAGGCTGAACTGTTTGCCCAGAGCTTCCTTTGTGGTAACGGAAAGCACAGTAAGGTTCAACTCACCAACTCTAGACACCTCTCCATGAATAACCTACTCTTTATTCCTGTGGTTACATCAGCACTGCTGATACCTCCTCTCCTGGAGGTGGCCTCACCTGAAGTGCTGAGGACTAGCTCTTTCCAGCTGACTGACCATACTTAGGCTGTTTGGCACCTAACCCTGCATCTCTTGTATACCCCAAGTGCTGTCCCTGGGACCTAAAAAAATAATTATTACTAAAACATATATATATATTAAGTAAAAGTATGTGAAATAACTTGAGCGCTATGCAGCAGCACCATCAGAGTTGGGTTACTATGACACAAAGCTGAATGTTTATGTTTTGTCCCCAGAGGCGGCATGAAGGGAGTGCTGGAGAATGCAAAGGGTGAGCTGGCAGCTGGCATTTAAGAGTGGGCATGTTTTAGGATATGTTTTTATAGTAGATATATAAAAATAGGATATAATAAAATACGTCAAGTCCCATTCTTGTGACCGAGGGCACAGAAGTTCCATTGAGTATGCTGTGCAGCTAAATATCTGTGCCTTAAAAATACTGGATGACTGCATTTATACTGCCTTTTGGGAGCAGTCCTTAGTTCATGCGGTGCCCCACGCTGAGCCTGGGCGTTCTCTGGGAGGGGATGAGAAGCCATGGGCTAAAACCGTGTCTGGGAACAGACTACGGGCTAAACATTATGATCTCAGAACACAGTTTGGTCCTAGTTAGTCCCTAAACTGCATGTACACCCTGTGCCTTTTTTTCTATAATAACAGCAAGCAATATACAAAGATGCTGAGATGTACTGTCTGGCTTTGACGTCCTTGCCCTTGTGTCAAGGAGAGGTGAAGATGGCTGAGACAAACTCATTGCAGTAGTGCCAAATGCCAGTAGAAGCAATGATGGCCACGCATTGCAGCTTGGGAGGTTCAGACTGGACATTAGGAAAAATGCCTTTCTCACTAGGACGGTGAGAAGGTAATAGGTCAGCCAAAAGAAGAAATGGGACCTCTGTCCTTGGAAAACGTCAAGACTTGGCTAGACAAAGCCATGGCTGATCTGATCCAGCAATGGGGCTTCCCACTTGGATTAGAAACTTTCAGAGAGCCCTTTCAGCCAAAGCTTCGAGGAATCTCTGGTGAACTGAAGATCTGCAGCTTTTTTTTTTGTTGATTTTCAAGTCTTGGGTTTATGTCTGGGCAGCGTGCCTTTCCAGGAGTGGAATGGTTCTGGTGAACCAGCTGAAATTGCAGAGTTTTGAAAAGAAGACCAAAAGATTACTTTAAACGCATCAGCAAAGATTCCTTGACATCCCGCTCCTTTGGGAGAGGCTGTTTTGCAGGAAGGACAGAACTGTTACTGCGCTTACAACAGGGAGGGTTTGCCTCACGGCTAGCACAGAACAGCTTTAGCTTTTTGCATTTCAGGTATTCGCTTCCTTTGGTAAGAGTGCCCTTCAGACCCTCCTCTCCTGTGCAATCACACAGCACACCTAAACCAACCCCCTAAACAAACCAAACTCATCAGCTCTGCAAACCTGCTTAGTGCAGAGCTCAAGGCAGCACGTTATTACTTGGCCATGTTCTCAGTGGATGTAAATCAGCTCCACCTCCCAGAGGTCAAAGCTACATCAGTTTACACCAGTCAGCAGAATTTGCCATCACATCCCAGAAGAAAAAAAAAAAAGGAAAAAAGAATTGCCATTTTTGTCATCCCCTGAACACTCTCTCTGTGAATTTATCTTTCTGGATCTTATGTTTTGGATTTATGGAAATGCCACGAGGCGTTTACAGATATGCCATTCCCTGGCATCCTTTCCCCTCAACTTTGTGAGCTTGTCTTTTGTCACATCTCTCTACAGTGCTTAGTACAGCAGGCTCTGGGCCTTGATCAGAGTTTTGGTCTGCTCAGTAGCCACGAAAAAAAATGCCCAGCAAAAACTGTCTGCCAGTCAAACTTTGTACTGCACCTCAACAGGTGGCTAAAAATCATATCACTTAATGGCATACAGCAGGGTCACAAGTTGTCACTAAAATGACAGTGACACAATGAGTCCTCGTTGCTGTATCACAAGTGTCCAGGAACTTCAGTAATGTAGTGTCTGTCCTCAGTACCAGGACAAACTTAGAACAAAACATGATTTCTATCTTCAAGATACCCAGATTAGGTAAGTACTTAATATGTCCACTGTGTTACCAAGAATAATGAAGAAATGGCATTTGTGAAAAGATAATTTTCAAAATTTTCTTACACCTAGTGCATATATAGAGTAAGAAATACAGACATATACATGTATTCACACATCAAATGTCCACCTATCCTTTGGGCTTGATTTATCTATCTATCTATCTATCTATCTATCTATCTATCTATCTATCTATCTATCTATTTATTTATTTATTTACATATTTTCCCAATCTTTTTCCCCCCCTTCCAAATTTTTAGGAGTTGTGGAAGAATTTTGAAAGTTGGAGAAAAATAAAAAGCACCGGCTTTTACAAAATAGTAAAAAGCACTGGACCAAAGTGAAAATTTTCCATAGAAAAATCAACGGTTTATGACGTCCGATTCCCTTTCAAAAGAATCCTCATCTCTGGAGAGACAGTACAGCACGGCTGCTTTAAGCATGCAGGGAACAGATTTCACACTAAAATAATTTATTCTTTCTCTGTAGGTCAGTCACTAACCATTATCCGGGCCACATTTCTAAAACTCACTTTGACTGGACTGTGTCATGCTCACAGTTATAAATTCATAGACCTGACACAAGATGTGCAGACTTGGCTTTCAGGAAGTTCTCACCCCGCAACACTAACCCTGCTGTTGAAGATTCATATCAACAGCTCCACTGACATCAGTCTAAAGCTGCTTATGTGAAGTTGGTCTGATCCCACGTTGGCCTGAATTCGGTTTAGGACATGACATAGAGACTACTGAAGTCACTGGGAGATCTTTCCATTTCCTTTAGTGGGTTTGGATTAGGACTGCAGGTGGTGGCCATGCCAGCGAACAGAAATCACGGACCTTTCCCTGGTATTGGTACTACGAGACAGCACAACTCACATCAACCCAGCCAGCTGCGTTTGGTGGCACGTACCAGGTGCTGTCTCGTGGGACTGGCCCTCAAAACCAGGACAGCAAATGTGAAGGCAACTAAGCAGAAGAGACAGCTATGGGATAGGGTTTCAGTCTATGCTTTGTTTTATTTACTAGTATGGGTCCAACTTGAAGCAGCTTAAACCCAAATCCCACCTACGTACTCCTGAGCAGCGGGAAAGGCCACTCTGCCAGGAGCAGGTGGAACCACACCCATGTTTTTTTGCCATCGTCAGCACCGTTCCTCCCCAGTGCAGAGCAGGTGTTGGCCATCTACTGTTAGCTTTGGCTCAGAGACCAGGTTTTGCATTTGTCCTGTATTAGCATGAGAGATGAAAATCAAAGCCCATTTGATTTTCCACTGGGTAGATGGAATGGAACAATGGAAAGTGATTTATGGAAAATAGTTGGAGAAAGAAAAAGGTAGCACAAATGTAGTCCCTACCAAAATGGGAATGGCAAGGGAAGGGAGTTCACAGCGCACAGATTAGTAAAGTAGCTTTTCTGGGTTTAAAGTTTAGCTGAGGTGTGGGTCTTGATGCTATATTAAAGGACAGAAATGTGTTTTCATGGCTTCATTCACTCTTTCCAACAGAAAGGACTACTTCTCTCGGAAAACACCATTCACTTCATAGCACACTTAGCTATGAACTATGAACAGGCCTGAACTGGCCTGGAGAAGAGAGAGAGAGAGAGAGAGAGAGAGAGAGAGAGGGAGAGAGAGAGAGAGAGAGGGAGGTCTGGTCCTCCATCCTACCCATGACCCCATCCCCAATGAAGTCCATGGCTGATGTCAGTCTGACATTAGGAGGAAGTAACAAGTCCACTATCCCCTCACCATACCTTTTCTTCCCCATCATCTCCAGTGTGGTCAGCTCAGTCTGGTGGACCTGCAGGGTTGTTGTCAAGCTCAGAGAGGAGCAAGCAGGAACCCCAGCAGGAGGTCTCTGCTGAGTCAGCCCTGGCCTGTGCCTGATTTTTTGCTGTTACTGACCTTGGCTAGACAGGAAGTAGTGAAAGCTGGAAAGCCTCCTGCTCCGTTCTTCATTCCCTGGTCCACGCAGTAGCCTCAGGAAAGGCTGTTGCTCATCAGTTTGCTATTGATCCATGTCACTTACAGCACTTGTAATTGAAGAGATGGGAGTTGCAATTAGAGCAGTGGGAACAGCATGTTACCCTGAGTGGTGGTTACCAGAAGAGTACATATCTCCCATGCAGGAGTGCGCAGAGGTGGTCCAGAGACCGCATGATCAGGAGCAGGATACCTGGCCTCTGATTTCGTCTTTGCAAACCACGCCTGGACAGACTCTGCCGCATTTTCCTCACCCCACACCTCCTCACATGGTATCCCACCTCATTTCTCCTGGCTTGCACAGAACAGAAAACCCTTGGACTCCCAAGGGCTGACTGAGAGCCTGGAAGGAAAGACTGAGCAGCTCTGACAGCCACGTAGCATTTGGACAAGAAGACCCTGCTAACACAAGAAGACTGTGTCACACAGCACAGATCACTAACCGTGAACGGGGTGGTCTGTGTGTCCTGCTGCTCCATGCTGGATAAGAAAGCTCAGCATCCTAACATCCTTCCTTTTAAGAGATAAAGAAGCAGGTTTTATGTCAGAACAGTTTTACTGAAGAAGAAGAACAGTCTGGGATCTTCACTGTTAAGAGCTAAAGAAGCAGGGTTTAACCCAGAAGTCTTACTAAACAAAAAAAGTTTGGGTTTGTTTTTTTTTTTTCAGAAGCTGGTAGAGCCCAGCCCACACTCATGCTTATTTTTTCCCCCTTCACATCCAAGAGAGCAGGACTGCACCACTGCAACTACAGGCAGGGAAGGATGAGAGGTGAAAAGAGAGGAGCAAGAGCTGCCCCTTTCAGCAGCCAAGAGATGCCAGACTGGATCTCTCATTTCACGCAACTTCACCCTAAGAGCAAGGACGAGGCTGTGCAGCTGCAGAACCACATCATTTGACACAAGGGAAAACAGCAACAGCCACTGGTCATGAGGAACCCAAATATTCTCTTTTTTCCCCCTCTGTTAAATCCATGCCGGTGCTAGCACTACTCTGGAATGGGTCCCATGTAGCTATAGGGGCCAGCAATAACTAAACTGGAGTATGGTCACAAACACAATTAGCAGATTATGTCGCGCTGCTTCCGGCACAGAAACCTCTCCAGCTCTTTATGGTCGTCTCCCAGAAGGGTAAACAAGGACATATGACATATGTACAGCTTCATTTATCCTGTCCCTGACCTGCATTTTGGTCCTGATTCTCATCTCTTCTCCGCTTACAGCTAATGAAATCCCAATGTGTGCTTGTTCCAATTTCCTCTCCCTCCCCACACTTGCTCCCATTTCTGATTTCTGAGATGTCCTGAAAATAATTTTGTTAGCAGGAAAATAAACAGGACATTACTCTTGATGGCTTTCAATTGTATTTTCTCTTTCACTGATGTCAGGCCCTGGCAGAGGGCAGGGAAAGAGGAACTCGGGGCCATCAGAGAAGCTTTTCTGGCACAGGCAAGGAACCTGCATGCTGCCAAACTCTCCACTATTGTTCAGCGTGCACCCTGCTGTTTGTTTGGGACCTGGAAAATAGACCCTTACTGTGAAATTGTTAAAGAAAAAAAAATCAAAGCTGAGCTTAGCAAAGGCAGGTCAAGCAGCAGAAGGAGCTGGTCCCAGCAAATGGTCATTTTTGCTGTCTGTGACAGCTGATGCTGATGAACAAGAGTCGGTATTTTTTTAATGGCTGTTGTTTTTGTCTTCGTAATGAGGGGTATTATTAGAGACTGAGAAGTAAGACAGAACCCAAACCAGATTTGCCTCCTTTCAGGCTGCATTCACAGGGCAGTCTTCAGCCCTGGAGATACCGCTGTGCCCTCCCTGACTCAGCTCACCATGGTCTATCATCCACTCCCATTCTGCTGGGCCCCTGGCTCCCACCAGCAGTGGGCATTCTGCTCATCCAGAGAGCTTGTGTCCATCCATACTGGTGGTCTTGAGTGTTTCTGCTCATTTCTTCAAATTTACCTCCTCTGAGTGAAGCAAAGACAGGATCAGTTCCTTGCCAAAGCGACTTTGCTTAAGCATAAGCTATATTCGTTAAAACCACTTATTAAATTTTGGAAGGAATTCCCCTGCACCATAGGCCAGAGCTGTCCCTCTTCAGGGACACACGTCTTCAAGGGTTTCTTCGCATCCTTGCAAGACTTCAGGATGCTCTGGTCAGCCATTGTAAGGGAGAACCAGCTTCTGGGCAGCTAAGCTGAACCCCAGTTGCAGTGATTATTGCCACCTTAGTTCTCAGTCTTTCCTGCAGATGGCAACCAGTATGTTCTCAAGTTAAACCAAATGACAGGCTGCAATTACAAGTGACAACATCAAAAATGACAGCAAGGGAGAGATATTGCTCGAGGCAACACTACAGACTGGATGGAGCTGGTTGGGTGCAGGAGGTCAAGCAAGCTGCTCCAGATGGAAGAAGCTGAAGACATCTGAAATCACTCTTTTCTTACTCACAGATGAGCATCAGCCTGTTTTCCATCCTGCCAAGCATGCTGCATTGCTTTTACTAACTGTGATTGCTCCTGAAATGTCAAAGTCTCCCCTTTCCCTTCCATCCCAGATTTTACCCTGAGACCATAAGGCTAGACACAGAGTGTCAGACCAAAGGCTCTGCCGCCCTGGAATCCCATCTGCAACGAATGTCCTGGAGCAGATGCTTGAGGATGTGCACACAGAGCATTATTCCTTCTTTTCTCTCTCAGCTTCTAGCAGCTGACACACCAAAGAAGAGGTTATATTTCAATCTGTCCTGTCCTACATGGATTTCTCTTGTTTTTTTGACTCACCTATACTCCAACGTTGCAGGCACTGGAATAGATCTGAATTCTTCCCATCAATAGAGGGCAGTGCTGTCCTCACTGTCACAGCCCAGGGACACGTATTGCAAGGAGAGATTAAGTGTAATATATGTTATTAAAGGTTGAGGCCTTTTTGGCACAGCTCTGTGTTTTGGTCTCCTAGTAAACCAATTTAAGAACTGCTGGGGTTACAAAAGCCGGGAGTTAATCAGTAACTCAGATGTTTATCACCTGCATGTTTAACTATTTATTCCTCCCTTGCAAGACCTGCCTGGTTTGGGTTTGTGTGTGGTTTGGTTTTTGTTGGGTTTTTTTTTTAAACCCTCATTTAATGAGTAACTATGGGGAAGGGGATTAAATACACCTGTTCTCTCAACATATTGGGACTTTCTGGTGGTGGCCATTTTGACTGTAAGCAGCTGTATCCCACGTTCATTGACACACAGAAAGGAAGATTCAAGCGTTTCTAGAGAAAAAAAAAAATAAAAATCAGTCCCTTCAGCACAGACCAGTCCCTCCCACAGCCTAGTCTGGCATGTTCCCAGCTTCAGTGCTGTTCTGCAGGCATGCATCTCCATGTGTACCCTGCTATGATTTTACCCTTTGTGTGCTCCCTCAGCATCTCCTGTTGTCCTTTTCTTCCCACCTGTTCACACAGAACCACAGAAAAATTTGGAGCAGAAGGATCTCTGGAGGCTTTGTGGTCCATATATCTCCCGTCTGCTCTATGCCAGTGTTTCCATTTACTGGCAGAGAAGCAAGGAGGTGAACAAATTTTGTTGCGGGGTGAATTTTGGGTTAGGTAATTTCTATAGGGGAGGACGCAGGGCTGTTGTTCCCAGTTCTGTCATTGCTACGTGTGTGAATGCGGGTAAGTCAACAACTCCACCTGTTCACACATAACCTGAAGCAATGTGGTCTGTGAGCGCTGCAATGGTAAATCAGCTGCACGAGTGTGTGCGTGTGTGTGTGTGTGTCTGTTTTCAAAATACAGTTTTTAAAGTGACTGCTAAAAAAGTTCATGGTGTCAAAGCTTTGTGCATATTTGTAATCCACTCTTCTCACTATTGACAATGACATGCTTTACCAGGTTTAACTCCTCTTTGCCCAGAAGTGCTACAGCTGCTCTCTTTAACTCACTTCCATCTTCCCGGTTAGGGCTGTCCTTGCCCCAGAGCCTCCACTCATCCACATCACCTCCAGCAGAGAAGTAGGCTGTGAACACGGGCCTGAACACACTCAAAATAAAAGCCAGGGGCATAAAAGTAAAGGAGGGCAGCAATGCTTCTGCAGTCTTCACTCCTGGTGGTGTTGGCTGAGCCTAAAAGCACACAGCTGGATGCCAACAGCCCAGGCAGAGTTTAAAGGAGTGGTACTGGGAAAGGAAGGATGGATTGATGGACATATTCTTCCTGTAAACTGAAAAAGTCTGACTGCTGACAGCCAGAAACAACAACTCTGGAACTCTGCAGGGAAAATTTCGTGGTTGATTTTGACAGAAGAAACTCTCTTGACCTGGCAATGATGTTATTAGCTTCCTAGCATTGATTCTGAAATTCCCCTCTCTCTTTCCAGCCTAAATTAACCACTAATTAAAGTTACCTATTGAAAAAACAACCCTAGGTTCCTAGTGCTATTTATTAAGCTGCCTGAAAAACTCCAGCTCCGTAGTGACACAGGAGGGAAAAATATTTTTATGTTACCAATTTTTTATTAACTCTGTCAGTTATATGCAGTGAGGTGAAGGAGGTAAAAGAAAGAAGTAAGCAAGAGGGAGAGATCTCACCAAAAAAAGGGGTCAGTAATTTTCCATTTGCCATTTGCTGGAGGTAGAGTAGTAATTTGGTCACAGAAAACAGAACAATAAAGAACAAGCAGTGGTCCATGCTCTGCAGCATGAACAGAAATCAGCCTCCACAGAATGTGCCAAGAAAACCTGTGACTGCAATGAAAGGCTAGTGGTGTTTCATAGATTGGTCTTCCTTAGCGTGCCTCCTGTTGAGCACCCAAATGCCATACAAAGTCATTGGTCATTGGTCAAAGTCATTCTAAGAGCTTTGGTCTTAGAAAATACAAGCTTCACATGGAAGTCAAAGTCATCCCTGGATGCAAAGTTTTCTTCAGCATTTTCCATAAGGCTTCTGGCAATGGAGAGAACCATCCTTCTGCAGGTGCAAAGTGCTCAACTATAAAATATTGTATTGTCTGCCGAGGCATGTCCAGGTGTAAAATGCTCTATGGGCTCTCCAAAGTGTTAAACCTTAAAAATGTGGCTACCTCTGTCTTCACATATTTACTTACAAATTTGCATCTATTGTCATAAGAGACAACAGTGAGTGCAGGCACATCTATCTGAATATCATTGTACGACACAAAATTTCTTCTATAGCTCAACTGTGTTTTCTAATTATATACCCAGGTGGCACCTCACCTAACCGAGGCATCCAAGTTTGACTTGGCAACTACATTATTGTTTGCATGTGCCCAAAACCAGGCTGAAAGGCAGATCTCTTGCCTTACCATGGTGATGCAAGTGACTGCCTGCCACTTTGGGCTGGCCCCTGGAAAATCAGGCATGGCAAAGGCAAGGCAAGACCTAAGGCCAATAAGCACTCCTGGGAGTAAGGTGGGACCCCTTCGGGTCAGTCACCTCATTCCTGTGACAACAGAAGTTGTTTAGTAGCAGAAGCTGAGGGTCTTGGGAAGTAACTGGTGCCTGCCTACACCCCAACACAGCTTGTAGCCCATGTCCCAAGTGGCTGCTCCTGCTGAAGTGTCTACTGTAGAGGCTCTCCAGTCTGTTCTCCTTGTCCAAGCTAGAGATCACTGCAAGGAAATCTACAGAGCATCTGAAGAGAGGTTGGTGGTGCATAAGTCACCCTCACAGCGCTGCAGCTTACTTGCTTCTCAGGGACTTGGATGGAGAAGGGGAGGCTACACTTTTATTCAAGGATGGTAGAGAACCAATCACTCATTCTCCTTTCCTGCAGGAAGAAATGAGAAGACCAGCAGTGAGGGGAGAACCCAGCCCAAGGGCACAGAGAAACTCCAGGTTGTAACTATGGGGAACCCGCAGGTGCCCAGACACCAGGCATGTAGCATCAGCCTTCCTGATGGCTGGGAAAGGCCAGTGGTTAAACCACCACTGTGTTGCCCTATTCAGTGGTGGTTAACAAGCTAGTAATGACTTCGTACATTTCTGTCTACATTCAGCTAGTGATTGTGCAACCAATTCATCTTTTCTCCTCAAATATTGATATATCTTTATTTCTGGTGGGTACCTTCAGTCACGTGATGGTAGGTGAGATAAGCATATGCAGACCATATGCTGTCAGTGGAGGCAGGAAAATGACTGGATGGCTGTAGCAGCCAAGAGTCAAGACAGTACATTCCCTATATCTTAGTTTCCCACTAATTTCCCACTAAGTTTTCCCAAATAGATGTCTTTATGTTGTAACCTGTTCCAAAATCCTCTGACAAACAGCATTCAAGGCAGAACCAGGTGTTATGGTGCATATTATCTACAAATTGGGAAGGCTAATTTGCTGTGTTTGGGAAGTTTTTCTTCATAGCTTGCCTTGCCTGAAGACAGGTGCTCTTTTTAGCTGCATTTCAAGAAGACATCCTCTTCCAGGAACATACCAATATGTTCACATGGAAATGAATCACACTCGGACCTGTAGTCAACAGACATGAGCAGAAACACCTTTTATGGCCACAGACCTTAATTATCAAAAACAATCAAGAAGGTAAGAGGGAGGATGAAAGAGAGCAGTTCATCAGAGGCTCAGAGCTTATGCAGGTCGAAACACGCCAGGCAGTATTGTTCCTCTTTTAGCACTGAACTCAGAAACATCACATGAAAGGTGTGTGTCGTGTCCCAGGAAAGGGTATTACCCTCTCCTCTGAGACATGATGGACGTGCTTGCAGGAACGTTTTAGATGGGTGTGCTTGCAGGGATGTGATTTTAGAGAATCGGTTGCTGATTCACCACTGGGATTTTTGTCTGGGTTAAAATTTTACTTTACTTTCCTAACACTACATGGCTCAGCCTGGAGCTCACCAAACCTAGCGAGGTTTATAATCTGCTAACCTTCAACTTTGCCTGCAATTTTCTCCTTGCTTCCCTTGCTGTGCTACTAATCATTGCTTTATTTCTGCACAGCTGAAACCAGATGAGGGGGAAAACTGATCAATCAAGCACCAAGTTTCCACTTCTTGCCAATGCCAGACACAGAACTTCCTAACTGTGCATTTACACCTACAAGGACTCAGAGTCCAAGAGCAGGAGTTTGGAGATGACTGCCCCTGAAGGGCATTTCTACGTCTAGTTTTCATCCTCTTCTGTAGATCAGACACCAGGAATCCCCAAACCTCAGTTTTGATTTAGGCCAAAGTGGATCCTCAGGAGAAACTCAGCATTGGCCTTTCCTTGGACTCAGGCACACCTGCAAAGGCCTGATATAATCTTAGTATTTGTACGTACGCCACCTCCTGTGCCTGGTGAGGAGCCCTCAGATTACCCTGTACATTCAGTATAGATTTTACCACCTTTGCCATTCTGGGAGGAGCACAGGGGAACACGCAACACACACATACACACACGCACCAACACACAGGGCTTTCACACTAGGTTTCTGCGTTCACCATTTCTCGTCATGTATGAGTATGATGAAAACCACATTGTAAGACTCAAAGGAAATAAAAAATCTGGGGCTTCATGTCATGTCCTCCATGACAGTTCTCTGACTTCCTAGGTGCATTTCACCTTCCCTAATATTAGTCCTTTGTCTTGATAAAACAATGTCTATCTCTTCCCCCTCCTGCTAAGTGGTTCCTATGAATCTCTGTAGGTTCCTTCTCTCTTCTGTTTTAAAATTCCCTGTACTGCCCTGAACTCATATGGGAGACCTTTCACCTTGCAAACTGCCATTCAGCACAAAAGGAAAGGAAAAAACACATGATCACGTAACACTGCCTTGTGCGTGGGTAGAATGAAGTCATCACAGCCGATGACTCACCTTGCTCCTCTAGCTAAGGTGAGACGCGATGTTTTGTCATCAAGGGTGGCCACAGAGAAAAATCTTGATTTACACATCAGCTTCCTCATACCAGAACGATGCCTACAATCTATGTGTTACACACGCAGTGATACTCAAAAAAGCACAGCCCGCCACAACTCAGAGCTAAGAGATTAAGAGAGTTAGGATTATTCATAAGACATAAACTCCCTTAAGTCACTTCTGAAAATCCCTTCCTTGAAGTCTGCAGGCCTGGGGTCAGGAGAGAAAAAAAGTCTGTCTGAGCACATGACAAAGGCGAACAGAGGTGATGATCTTAAGGAAATGAGTGTAGACCAGGATATAGGCCTCTTAGCCACATGGGGATTGTACAGGTGCCAGCAGCGAACAGAGAGTATCATCCTTCACACATAGACACAGTAGTGCCATCTCTTCTTTTGCTGCTATTTATAATATTAAAAAAAAAAAAAGAAAAAGAAAGAAAATCTTGTCTTTAATGGTCTGAACACTCTTGCTATTGGAAGCTAAGCTTGGACCTGCCCAGGATTTGAATGGGAAATCCCTGCTGTGGGTTCACACCAAAGAATTACGGTTGATCCCTTGGTAGAAAAACAGTTGAGCAAAACTGAATAAGCTGAAATGTTCTTTTTGCCACCATCTTCACAGAACAGCAAGAAGCTAGTGGTGAGGAAAGACATGGAAGCCCCCACCCAAACAGTGCTTCCTGATGGGTCACAACTAGGAGGAAGGTCTTGTTTTAGTAGCAGGGAAACTGAGTATGGCAGAAAAGAGAAGTAAGGCTTTTCTGAAGAGCCTGAGGAATTAGCAAGACCCTTTAGATTTGTTCTTAGATTGAGTGGGGCTCTCCAAGTTTGGGATGAATTAGCTGTGATACCAAGAAAATATTTTCTTGGCTTCTCCAAGACTCAAATATGCTCCCCTCCCAAACAGAGCATAACAAAATTATTGATGCTCTGGACATGGAGCAAGAGGATGTGTTGTTCTTCCATCTCCAGCTCTCTTTGTATGCTGAAAGGAAAACAGATGTTCTCCAGATGAAACTCATGTTATTACCGCTCTTGCTGCTGGCCTACACTAAGAATCTTTCTTACTGAAAAGCAGAGATCCTGTGTGAGTTGGGATGGGAAGTCTTGGCCTTGTGACCAGACTAACTGAGTAACTGGATATTACTGTAGTTCAGAAATAACGATATAAAACCAAATAGCAGTATGTGGAAGCCCAGGTTTCCCCTTTGCTATACAAGTGCCCAAACACGCTATACCACCAACTCCATCGAAGAAGAGCTAAACTCAATAATGTCCAGGACAACAAATTGTATTAATTCAGCTATCGGCATAAATCTTTTGTTTCAACAACTGATGTCTGAGGAGCTTATCAGTTGCCAAGTGTTTTCTTTCCTTTTGTTTCTTCGCTAAAGCACTGCAGGGCCCAGCTCAGACTGGCTTCCCAACCAGACAAGCCCTACCAAAGGCTGTAAATCACCAGTTGCTCTGGAAGCCAGTGGTGGAAAAGGCACTGTTACACAGCAGTCTGATTTCTTTTTAATATGTAAGTAGTTTCAGTTTGAATTATGCCTGAAAAAGGTTTGCTGGAGAGGAAAAGCACTTAACCAGGTTTTGGAGAGCATCACTCTGTGTCAGCATTGCCAACCCTGCTTCTGGATGCCAGATTTTCCCAAGACAGCTGCAGACTTAATACCACCTAGCTCCTCACAAAGTACTCTACATACTCCTTCTACACCATCCTCCAAAAAGTCCTTTCAAGAGTACAGAGTTAGGAAGATCTATCTGAGGTTTCTTTAATATATTTCATATTCCACTGACATGCATATGAGGAATATACTCTTCATCTATGGCAGAATTCAGGAAATATTAGGATGCAAAGATCTACACATGTAGACTGGGATCCTTTAAAGTATCTATGAATATGGAGGAACAGATGCTTCAGGGAATTACCATATGAATCCGCGGCATGCACAATACCATACAAAAAACGCTATTTATGATGATTATGTCATTTTTGTGGAAACAAAACCTGCAGCAAATGGGCTAGAATAGCACTATTCAAATCCTTCAGAAATGCAAAGCTTCCCCAGTGTTAGTTGTTAGAAGCCTGACCTTTTTGCAATGTAAATACTCTCTGGGAGGATAAAAGACATAAAATATGGCCTTAAGTCTCTCAGTTTGCATCAAGAGTCCCAGCTAGGATTAATTACCGTTCTTGTAAATTGAATTTCAGTCACAGAGAGAGAAACATTTAACTTTCAGTGTAAGGAAGGCTGCAGGTTACCTGCACTATATGTTATCTTGCAAATAAATCTAGCCTACAGCAGGCTTTCTCACAAGTTTTCTGGCAGTCATGCTGTTTTCACCCCTCCTAAGAGCTCCACCCAAAGAAACTGAAAAGCTGTGTCAGGAGAAGAAGAAATCCTTCTTCCCTACCTTCCTCTGCAGGCTTGCCTTCCATCCAGGCTCTTGGGAGTCCCCCACATGCCCATCCAGCTCAGCACCATGCACTGTGTGCAGCCAAGCAGGTCCTACCACCCCTTTTAAGTGTGGAGCATCCAACCAGGCCCGGCTGTGACAGAAGAAATCACTTCTGTGGACACTGCGTAGTGCACTAAAAATGATGCTGTGGCATGAAATCCTGTCTTTTTGCCCTCCCTAACAAAACTCCAAGAGACTTCAAGACCTTTTGGTGTAGTACCTTATCCAGTGTTTTGTGAAATATATAGCAAGAAGACAAATTCCTAGAAGACATTTCAAAGCCTCCTTTCAGGTGTATCATTTTCCATCAGACCTTAGAGGATTTATTTGCCGAGAGCAATCCTCTGCGATTCAGTGTAATGTTTTCTTCAGGCTCCAACACCTTGGCCTCCCACCCAGTGACTCTGTCTCAGGATTTTTCCCATTAAAAGCAGCTTGGGCCTCACCTGGTGATGGCTGGGCTATTCCCTGTGCGATACCGAGTGCATTCCTGAAATACTTGTTGGGTGGATCAAACTTATCCTGGGGTATGTTCTGCTTGAATATGTAAAGGATTCCGGTGTTATCTGGTGTGGTATCTGTAGGGTACTGGCCTATGCTCTCCTCCCATACCTTATCCGGGATTTCCTACTCTTTGAGAGCAGCCAGGAAGATGCTGTTGGTGCCATATTACCAAGTGTAATGCCTCCCTCCAGTGACTGCTCCCCATGAATCCCATTTGGACAGGCTGTGTCCACTAGCATAGGCTCCTAATCCAGTCTAACACAAGCAGTCTGCCAAGGACATGGCATTAAATATTAATTATTGTGACTTAATAAGAAATTAATATGAAGAATCTCTTTCTTTACAGTCTATCGGAGAAATATCCTTTGTGGGGGGGAATGGTGGTGGAGAGGGAAATGTGTGTATGTTTGTATGCATGCTGTGGGAAGTGTGCATATACTCTGCATCTGCAACAGACCTCAGGTACTGTGTGGTTGTGATTAGAGCCTTCTGGTAATCTTCTGAGAAATCTACATCTTTCATGGGAAAATTCAGATGCAAATAAATTCAAAATGTATACTAGGAAAGTGTGATTAAAGAATTTGTCATTTCAGGCAAAAGTGCCAAGAAAAAAAACCCTTAAACATCACCACAAATGAAAAGTTTTATTTGTTCTTCCAATGAAAAAAATCAGGATTCCCAGTTCTAAATGGCCTTTTCTTTCACAAGTCAGAATCGTTTGGTGGAGCTGGGGTTGCTTTGTGCAACACCTGGGCAGGAAGCAGCCCTCAAAGGCCAAGAGACCCAGGTCTCGAGAAATCCAGGGACTTTTTCCCCGTTGAATTTTGGCAAACATTTCAGCACTGAGACTCTAGCAGAGGCTTTCCAGCCCGGGGCACCTCTGGGTAGAAACTGTGTCAGAAGGGAGAGGAAGAGAAGCATTTTGCAGCCTGTTAGCGTGGAACAAGCACGAGTGAACAGGCAGTTGGTGTGGAGCTGGGGAAGAAGCAGAGTCACGACTGCCACTGGTGTCACTGCAAGGTTCTGTTTCAACCTGTCATGCCCTGTGGAGCCGGACATCTCTGGCAGGAGCATGAAGATGGAGTGAGGGATGGTGGAAAAGGGCAGGCAGCACAGGGAACAGGAAATAGAGACGATCAGCCTTGCAGCTGTATTCAAAGGACGACGGAACAGCAAAACTAGATTGTGAGGTCAAAGGGTGATTCTGGTCTGCAAAACCTTTTCCAGGTTACTTGCATGCCTACAGGTTGCTATCGTTTATCCAGCTGCAGCAGGTGGAAATACTACCTCTTCATAAGGACTTT
This sequence comes from Chionis minor, assembly GCA_013398295.1. Taxonomy (NCBI): domain Eukaryota; kingdom Metazoa; phylum Chordata; class Aves; order Charadriiformes; family Chionidae; genus Chionis; species Chionis minor. The sequence goes on along the minus strand of VZSF01004098.1, from coordinate 587,907 downwards.
GTCTCACTCATATTCAAAGAGCTGCATGGTTGTTACATCACTTCTGAAATGACACTCTGAAATTTGTAGCCACAGAGACTCCTAAGAGCACTTTCCCTGCTTAGCAACTAACTCTTCAGTGTGGCCGTGCATGAAGTCTTCAGCTGGTTGGTTTGCTTCCTTCTTTCTCTCTTTCTCTCTTTCTCTCTTTCTCTCTTCCTTCCTTTATTTCCTCTCCTTCTTTCTTCCTCTTTTCCTTCCTTCCTCTTTTCCTTCCTTCCTCCCCTCCCCTCCGCTCCCCT